>JAEACV010000707.1:0-42166 GCA_016432835.1 Brassica nigra
AGGAGGTAGCTCTCGACAGACTCCATCTATTCGACAAAGAAAAGAGCTCAACCATGTCTTGGTGCAAAGTATGCCCCTGAATTATAGCCATGTTTTCTTTGCGCCATGCGTACGCCGCCAATTCCCGCTACTCGTGAGTAACCAAAGGCCCTCGGGTCGCCAGGTTAAGGTCCATTCCTAGCTCAGAACTCGAGATCAACACGCCGCCAACGCTGTAAGGCCGGAATGTTTAGCTGGCTGATCGAAAGCTCAAAGCGTGAAGTGCGCGGACGATGGTGCCGGGATCGAAACCACATGGCAATACGACAGAAGGCTTGCAGCAAGTGAAGAAAACTTCCGAGGGGTCCTCGCGCTTCGCCACTCGGGATCTGAAACACGACTTCACTTGGGACCTGGTAAAATTCGAGAGTCGCAAGGTAGTCGGAGAAACCATGCTCGGCGTGAGGGGTTCATTCGGCGACCATGGGCCTCTTTAGGATTGGAATGTCTTGCAGAGGCGGAGCGCAAAGAGCTTTGTAGTATGCATCCTTTGCGCCTTCATCGACTCCAAACTCTTCTTCGTGATCACCTCATTAGCGGAAGAGTCATCCGAAGATGAATGTGAGGAAGAGTGCCTTTGAAGATCCTTTGCTTGAAGACATTTTCTTTGTTTAAGCAAGGAGAGAAAGAGAAGAGAAATTTCTATAATAAAGGTAAGTCTAGTGAGGAGTAAGTTTGGAATGATAAAAACTTACTCTACCTATATAAGCAACAAAGAGATTTACTATATACTTCGGCTTTCCGCAAACGATTACGTCTCTACACCTTCCTAACAAGCTATACCGCTGAGCTAGACCTATTACCAAAACTCCACGGAACCTAGCTAGCTGGGGGCTAACTGCTGGGGTCAAAATCGGTCACGGCGAATCGATACCCAAAGTCCTCGAAAACCAAATCTCGGTCAAAACTTCAAAAGCCAAGAAAAGCGAATAACCAAACGGATTACCCGACGAGCACGGGTCTACTCACCGGGCAGCATGACCAGAGATCGGGTCAACTCGCCCGCCAGTATGACCACATTAGTCAGCTCGCCGGGCAGTTGGACCATGACGGAGTTAGCTCGCCGGGCGCACTAATCACGCCATGGTCTACTTGCCGGCGAAAGCATGACCAGCATATCAGCTCGCCGGCTTAGTACACCGTTGCGGTCTACTCCGCCGCGAGCATGACCATGGCGCTGGTCAGCTCACCCGGCGAAAGCACAGGTCAATCTCGCCGCAAGCTCGAATTACAGGGTCAGCTCACACCCTGGCACGGGCCAACTCGCCGTGATCTCGTCCCAGCACGGGTCAGCTCGCTGGCGAGTACGCATCCAGCAGTGGCTCTCGCCGGCGAGCATGAACATGGCGCTGGTCAGCTCGCCTGGCGAAAGTACCGGTCAACTCGCCGGCGAGCTCGACCATAGCATATCAGCCGCCGGTGAGCATCGGGCCAACTCGCCGGCAAGCTCGGACCGGGTCATCGCCCGCGAAAGCACGGGCCAACTCGCTGGCGAGCACGCGTTAACTTCGCCGGCGAGCCGCCAGCTCGACCAGCGTTGGTCAGCTCGCCGGTGAACGACAGCATCGTGGGTCAGCTCACGGCGAAGCTCGCCCAAGCATAGGTCAGCTCGCCCGCCAGCCACCAGCCCTTCAGCCGATTATTCTGAACCGGTCTTATCCCGTGACCATGCATCTTTGTCCAAGTTTCGCAACTCAATCATCGGGTCCATGGACATAATAATCGACGTTCGTCAAAAATATCCTCAAAAGTCTTCGAAATTGGGAAGGTTGTCTCGAACGGTTTCCACTCTTCGTGATAGGACAGGTTACGATTAACTAAACACCAACCACTCGCGGCATAAAGAGACGAGGTTCCGTTGGGAAGATCATACCAATGCCAACGGTTACTTACAGTAAAACGCTTAAGTCTCGAGCACGGCCCAAAGAGGGTCCGACTATGGACAACGCCCACCTGTGATCCTAAGAGACTTGAGCCCAAAGAGGATGACGGTTTATCTCATCCGGAAGAGATAAATGTCAAGTTTCCGCCAAGATAAATGTTAAGTTTCCGCAAGATAAATGTCAAATTTCCGCTAAGATAAGTGTCAAGTTCAAGATAATCACGGAAGGAAAAGCGATATGGAAAGCCCGCTCCGACAACTTTGGCCCGAGAGGAGGTAAACCGACCTAAAGGATGAGTATATAAAGGGACTTAGGATGAAGAGCAGAAGGAGAACTTTTCAGAGCAACCTCAGCACTTATAGCAATTTAGGCATTTTTCCGTTTCTACTATCAAGCTGTGACTCAACTAGGTTAGAACTTAGGTTGCTAGACTATTAACTTGTCGACAGCTCGTGAGCTAAGGCTCTCACCTGTTCACGCCAAACGCTGATTCGATATAAGATCTTTTGCTCTCTTTCTTTACGATTTACTACTTTGCTATTTTCGTCATATTGATCGTGTTGTGTGTGGCCCAGCAGATAACCGGGACCTTCAGGGGAAACTAGGTTTACTTGGTTTTCCTCCCATCAACTAAAACTCGACGGTGTGAATTTCGTTCCCACAAAGGATCACACTGAGAAGAAAGATGATCCAGGAAAGTTTGGAATACCATGCTGTGTTAAAGGTATTGAATTTCCCAATGCACTCTGCGTACACAGAGCATCAGTCAGCATTCTACCAAAGGTTAGCAGACCAACTAGGTCTGAAAGTGGAGCCTTCATCAGATTCTTTGCCTTTGTGGATTGTACACAAAGGAACTCGGAGGTATAATCAGAGACCTTTAAGTGCAGATTGGTAATTCCCTTATCCTAGTAGACTTTCATGTCCTGACATAAAGCTAAATTGGAACTCCTCCTCTTGCTTGGAAGAGCCTTCTTAGCTACAGTTGGATGTATGCGACATGAAATCAAACAGATTGTGTCTAACACTGATTGATCCTGCCACCTACTATGACCCAGTCAGAATTGTCAAGAGACAGGTCAACCTCGGAGATTGATGATCAGAAGTTCATTGGAGCATGCCATTGTGAAGACGAGTATGAGACAGAGTATTCTGCGCCGATCGGCACCATCACTGTGCATCGATCGACGGAGACGACAGCCAAACGAATCGACAGCATACCATGCACGTCGATCGACAGTGAACCTTCACAAGTTAACCTACAATTTCCAGAACAATGCTATCCTAACTTCACCTTTCAACCCAACAGCAGTCCGAAGAATATTCAATTGGAACTTGGGCAGACAGTGGCTTTCACGAGCTTCAGAGTGGACACATCCATTCCACCTATTGATGAGCAATATGATGAAGACTATGAGGAAGAAAGAGCAACAGAGATACATGCTATCCTAGAGGAAAATAGACCTTGAACATTCACGATCGGTCGACAGAGCCTTCTGCAACGATCATCGAAGAGTCTCATCAGGCAGCACGCAAGATAGTGGCGTCGATCGACACAATCTTGCACATCGATCGACGAGGTCAAACCGACTTTGGAACAAAAATGGAAATTTTCATTCCAAAGTAGGGCAACCCACTACTATAAAAGTAGCCGTCCACCAAGAAGGATTTCACCAGAAAGAAGCAGAGGAGATACACGCAGCCAAAGACATACGACCTATTCTTCAAGAAGCAAGAATGAGCAGAAATCACCTCAACAACCCTAATGCAGCACACACAACGCCCAACATCGATCGACATGACAGCAATATCAATCGACATCAACCCTAAACTTCAATCTACTGCTTTCACTAACAAACTTAAGGATTATAGATATCTTTACAAGATGAATTTGGTATTTTCAGGGACCCAGAAGACCAAGCACGAGCTATGGATGGAAGAATCATCAACATATCCAAAGATGATGTAGCCGACATTCTTCAGGTGGCCAATGGACCAGAAAACCATCTATGCAGCAGCGCCATTATCCTGAGCACCAGAATGCATCTAGACGAGCATGAAGCACCAGTCAACGTTTTCCGACCATCCTACAAACCAGCCAATCGACCATTGTTCGACGTCAGCATGTCGGCACCGATCGACAGACCAATCAGATGGGAACAACGAGTTTATGATCCGAATGGAACCTACACGACGAAAGTATGGGTAGGAGGAAGAACATACAAACATGGAGACTCAACAGCAGAGGCCTACCTGAACCAGAACTCTACACCAAAGATGATTAATGAGATGATGTATGGTTTCTCCGAGCTCAAGAGAAGTCTGAGAAGGAAATCAGGACTGCGATTGCCAACAACTATGATTACTTCGAAGAAGTATCACCACGCCTACAAGTGGATGGACGAGATGCAGTTACAGTCAACTTTCTGGAAGAACAAAGGAGGAGGAAGTTAAACAACCAGCATCGACGATGCACCAGAGGCGATACCGATCGATGCCGTAACAACGAGATAAGGATACCTGCTCAGAACATGACTCTTCCAACTGAAGCGAACCAATGGGAGACATCATACATCAATGAGAAGATTTCGGAGACCTGTCATCCTATCAACAACACCTCACTTGGTTGGTCAAGAGAATTGATTTGCTACGACAGATTTGGATATGCTGCACGAAAATTGTCAACAACAGCCACCGACGACATGATGGACATGCCAGCATCGATCGACGGACGATTCGCAGCAGTACATGGAAGACTAGATACTTTTGAGGCTATGCACGATAAGTACAGTTCACCTATCATGAGGTTCTTGACTGACTTATTCGCAGATGCACGAGCTCAAGGGAGAGGTCAAGACAATCCAGAAACAAATCGGCTCTAAAGCAGAGGATCAATATCGATCGACACACAACAACCATCGATCGCGCCAGGAGAAAGAAGAGCAGATCACTTATACAGCAGCGTATGGAGATCACTTCAAAACTTTACTCAGCCTTGAGTACTGTGGAGGACAGACTAGATAGTAAGTGTGACGACATCCAAGACATTTTAGATTGCAAGGTTCATGACCTCTGAAGAAATAGAGGATCTACAAAGGAATTGAGAGCCCTCAGAAGGAAAGTCTGACATCAACACAGAACAGCAGCGACGATCGACGCCGCTTAACACCACACCGACGACGCTTGCAACATCCAAACGACGCCCGCATAAAGCCATCGATCGACGACATAGCATCCGACAAGACAAAGAAGTGAACGTGATGCAAATATCAACCAAACTTGAAGACTTATCAGAATACACCTTCAACACGTTTGGATGGCACGCGACGCAACATGGGTTCAATGCAGCAGAGCTGTCAGATCTCAAAGATGTCACATCAAGCTGAATGAGAGATGGACCAGAAGTGATGAAGCCACAAGAAGTTTCATAACTTGGTTCAACAACACCCAAAGAAGATGTGGATGCTTGTTTTCCACCAGCTGCCTCAACAACAACTAGCTCATACAACCTCCAAAGTCAAGCTAAATGACTATAACAAAGCACCGAGGGGAGGCAACCACTAATTTTAATTTTTTTTAGATTTTCTTATTAATTTTCAGATTTGTTTTGCAGAATTTTTTTTTTTTAAAAAAAAGGTTCGAGTAGAAGGATGTATCGATCGACAGTCCAACACCAGAATCGATCGACGTACTCTTTCAGATCGATCGATTATCACCCGTCAGGTTTATCGCTCTAACTCTAAATTATGTACTTTGGATTTATTTTCACCTTATCTCCGACTGTTTTACACGGGGACAAGGTAATTTAAGTCTGGGAGGATGTATACTGATATTTATCTATTTAGTTTCTTATTAAATTATTTTTCAAAAAAATTTATTGAGTCAAGAAGAGGACAATGAACTTAATTTGATTTTTACTTGATTATCTAACCACTCTTAGCACCATTCTAGATTTCATTGATTGAAGATAGTACTAAGATGCTAAAGTGGATCAACATGTCAACTATTCACACTTGCTATGATTGTTTGAAGTAACCAAAGCCGACCTCCAACACTAAACCTGACGAAATCACTTGTCGTGGAGGGCTTTGTATACCGGATTGGAATCCTCCTTCAAACCTGAGAGGTAAAACTTTGTGATTTTGGTTTCCTCTCTTCTTTGGCATCCCATATAAAGAAAAGATTGAGATGATTTCCTGAGAGGCAGAGGGTAGGTACATTAATGAGGACCCCACTATTCTAAATCAAAAGGATGATCACACATTGATGGAAGCGAGGGAAAAATTCCCAATAAAAATCGATCACTTTGTCAAAAGGAAATCAATAAGATGAACCTAAAAGTTCATTGGGATGAAAAGAAGAGAAAAGAAAAAGAGATTCACAGAGAAGGAAAATAGGAGAAGAGAAACCAGAATGACTGCTTGTTTACCTGGACATCTGTAGGAGTAAGAATTCAAATATCCTGTGATCGATATCCTGGCGTAAAGCCTGCACTTTTACTTTATGTCAAGAAAATAGGTAGAGGGGAATGTCGATAGTATTTGCTAAGTTGCTGGATAGATGAATTTGGCTAAACTAGGATATTGCATAATGTACTTCGTGATTAAGATCTTTAGATGTGGATTGCAATGTAGAGGTGATGATTTCAATGTTTTAAATCTGTGAGTCCCTGCTGTTTTCAAACCTCTTCAGAGAGACTGCCTGTTTGTTTTGCTTGAGGACTGATGTCTTGCATATTTACATGTTTTTAGCTATCATATCTTATGCATTTTTGCTCATTTAGGTTAGGCATTAGGCATCTTTAGGTCCATTTGCATTCATTTGTCCTTATCAGGTGTTGGAGTATGCTTTGGTGTGATTTGAGGTGTTTGGAAGCCTTATGGCCCAAAAGAGGTGAAGAATCAAGTTTGGCCATGAAAAGAGAAGTCAATCCATGATCTGATCAAGACAAAGATGAGCATGGACGGAGGCCTTAGACATATCTTCTGATGCTAAGATTTGGTGGAGATACAGCATTTTGAGTTAGCTTTCCAATGGAGGTGGTTTCAAGTCATTTGGAGCCATTGGAGAAGTTATGATCGATTCATTGAAGCATGTCAAGACACCCGACCTGGCACCTGACCTAACCTACCCGCACGGGTTGGGAGAGATGATGGACGCCAGGAGTGTACCCGGCCTCACACACCCGAGATGAGATCCCAGACGGCTCCACACACCCGGCCACCACTACCCGCATGGAGTGCACCCGGTCAAGGACACACGGCGAACGGACCTCGCGGGCTTAGAGATCACGGACGGATGGACACCCGACCTGCACTTACCCGGCACCTCGACTAATCCTTTCTACCCACGGACCAGGACACTCTCGACGTCCCACAGTCCTCCTACCCGCACCAGAAGACACCCGACTAGTATCACCCGCCAGCACCACCCGCATCGCCCTGCCACCAGCTGACGCCCACCACGCCGCCGAACACACCCGCTTCCAAAGAGGCCGACGCCTGGACGCCGGACGAGCAGGACATACCCGGCTGGTCACACCCGCCATGGACCAGTCCAGCCTGCCAGGGTGGCTCAGCTTCTTCCTTTCTTCCTAGCTTCTCATTGGTTGAAAATCAAGTTGGCCAAGGACCTTTTAGTAATTTTTATTTTATGTTTCTAAGGGTTTCCAAGCCCCATATAAATACTCTTGTATCCCCTTTGAGGGACTTATCTCATTATCTATCTAAGAACACATTAAACCTCTTGAGTAGAGTTTCATCTTGATTCTTAATCTCATCTTGTCTTTGTGTTTTGATTGTTTGATTTCATCCTTTCTTCTCTATATGTTTGAGCTTGAATCTATCATGGACTTAAGAGCAAGCATGTGGATTAGTGAGTAGATCCTTCTAAGATCCATGGGTTAGGGTGATAGAGAGTGATTAAGTTAGATCCAAGGTGTCTATTGTTAGATCTATCACCTTGCATAGATTTGGTGTTTTTAAAGCTATATTTGAGTTGGCCTCTCAAGACATAGAGCTATAGGCATTTCATGCCCGAAGGTGTTCTATGAAATGCCTGAACCAACTCATCTATATTTTAGCTTTGCCTAAGGGATTAGTTGTCAAAGGAGCTAGGATTGCTATTAGACTCATTCTCCATGTTTGCTTTGATCATTACAGCCAAAGGGATTTGGTGTACTTGGGTGATCATTGCAAAAGAGCATTCATCTAGGATGAGCTTGCTTAGCTTTGTTGTCTAGGCATAAGGATTAGATTGATTGAAGAGTTAGCATCTTGATTGAAGCTTAATCATTTGATATCAAGTCCCTACACCCATGGGTCTCACTCTCCTCATAAGAAAGAAAGTTCAATCTTTTATTGTATTTTTAATATTGTCTTAGTTTCTCAATCATCCTCTCATCTTGATAGACTTAGATTAAGCATGAACTTGCATTCCCTTTGCATTAGAATCTCTTAGAATTGGATTGACATCTTGTATTCTACAACATTTGATTAGGACTTTGAAAAGGCCTGTCATCAAATTGGCGCCATACAACTTCTAAGTTGATTTTGACATTGGGATTTAGTTATTTGCTTGAGACTAAGTCATTTTTATTTTTATCAGATTGTGATATTGGTTCTTGCCTCTTCTATCTTTGACTTTCAGGTGTATGATAACAAGAAGCAGAGGGGCATCCAACTTGGTTCCTACTGTTGAAGAGATTGCTGCACTTGAGAGGGAGATAGCTAGACAAAGAAGAGAAGTAGAGCAACAGGCTCATCTTCAAAGGTTGGGGTTTGAGATGGAGAATCTGCCTCAAGATGGTAATGTTCTAGGGGGCAATGGTCCAAGAGCTGACAATCCAAGACCACCACACCAGCCACATCACCAACCACGCCAAGCTAGAGCCATTGGAGCCTATGATCAACCTCACATTCATGGTCATAGGTTGGGGATAAGGGCACCAGCTGTGGAGAACAACAACTTTGAGATCAAAGCAGGCCTGCTGCATTTGATTGAGAACAACAAGTTCCATGGCCTTGCTGTGGAGGATCCCCTTGATCACTTGGACACATTTGATAGCTACTGTAGCTTGTCCAAGATTAATGGAGTCTCTGAAGATGCTTTCAAGCTGAGGTTGTTTCCATTCTCTTTGGGAGACAAGGCACATCTATGGGAGAAGGCTGTTCCAGTGACTCCATCACTACTTGGAATGAGTGCAAGAGAGCATTCCTAGAGAAATTCTTCTCTACCTCAAGAACAGCCAAGATCAGAAATGAAATCTCTAGCTTTCAGCAGAAGAACCTTGAGAGCTTTAGTGAAGCATGGGAGAGGTTCAAGGGCTATCTCAATGCCCACATCATGGCTTCACCAAGGAGAGTTTGCTTAGTACCTTCTACAGAGGTGCTCTACCAGAGTTCAGGAGCAGATTGGACACAGCCAGCAATGGGTTCTTCTTGGGCAGAACTGAGCAGGATGCTGAGGAGCTGGTGGAGAACATGGCCAGGAGTGACTCAGTCTACAGTGAGGAGCATGATAGGCCAACAGAGGCACTGATGAAGATGATCAGCACACAAGAAAGACCCTGAAGTCTCTCCAAGAAAAGTTGGACAAGCTTCTTGAGAAGGCTAAGCAAGAGCAGCTTCACTCCATTGGGAACCAGCAACAGAAACAGCCTGCTAGAACTACTGAAGTTCATGTAGAAGGACAAGAGGAGCTGTGTTTCATCAATTCTAATGGCACATGGTAGGAAGGAGCCTAACTTCCAATACCAAAACAACTACCAGCAAAGACCTTACTACAACAATCAACAAGGAGTTACACAAGCAAACCAGCCTACTCAGCCCCAAGGAAGCTCTTCCAGCTCAGGCTCCAAGTTCAAATTTGGAGTCCATGTTCAAGCAACTCTTGGAAGCTCAAGAACGAAATGCTAAGACCATTGGTGATGAATTCAAGAACATCCATGCTAAGATTGATGGAACCTATTCTGACCTCAACAACAAGTACATGCAACTTGCCTCTCACCTCAAAGCTTTGAGAGCCAAGTTACATCCATGTCTTCATCCTCCAAGAATCCAATGGGATCTCTACCAGGGAAACCAGAGAAGAACCCTAAGGACACTTGCAATGTTATCATCTCCACTTCTTCAGGGATTGCATTGAGTGATCATAAGAATGATGTTGATGAGATTGAGAGGCTAGTGCTTGGAAATCAGATTGAACATGATAAGAGACTGGTTGTGGCCACTGCTGAAGCTAGAGCTGTGAAGAGAGCTGATAAGAAGGTTCAGGAAGGATTGATGA
Source organism: Brassica nigra (assembly GCA_016432835.1). Taxonomy (NCBI): domain Eukaryota; kingdom Viridiplantae; phylum Streptophyta; class Magnoliopsida; order Brassicales; family Brassicaceae; genus Brassica; species Brassica nigra. The sequence continues at coordinate 10,209 of JAEACV010000707.1, forward strand.
GCCTAAGGTTGAGACACAAGTTGAGAAGAGTGCTAACCCCAAGCTGAAAGAAGTGAAGGAAGAAGACAATGAGGTTGAGCTATCGCCATATGACAAGCTCCCTTACCCTCAAAGATTTCCACCAAAGCTCAAAAGAAAGTGATCTCAAAGTTCGGAAGGATCTTAGTGATATTGGAGTCAAGCTTCCAGAGATCAGCAATGCATGCTGCTCATGTCCAAATGATGCTCATACAAGACATTCTCACCCACCAAGCTAAAGTGGCTGAGCTTTTGGACATCTCACTTCTGAAGATTGATCCACCAATCCCTCCCAAGTCCCTCCCTAAGCTTGAGTCTCAAGGGAAGTTCACATTGTCTTGCTCTCTTGGTCAACTAACTATGGATGATGCTCTTGTTGATAGTGGAGCTAGTGTGAATGTCATCTCCTTGGATATGGTGCAGTATTGGGATTGAAAGCATGGAAACAGATACTCCTCCTCTCACCTTTGGGGATTCCTCTCTACAACCCCACTTGGCATAATCAAGGACTTTCCTTGAAGATTGATCCTGCACCATACCTATTGACCTCACTGTTTTGAATATGGCATCTGCAGAAAGAGTCCCTTTGATCCTTGGCACTCCTTTCCTCACAACAGTTGGAGCTTGCATTGACTTTCCCAACAAGAAGGTCACCCTCATGCATGTCAACAAAGCTGTCTCCTACCCTCTCCAACCTCCAATGGAATCAGACTATTGTGGGACAATAACTCGTGCTGCACAAGCTGTTGAGAAGCCCCAAGATGAAGAGGTTGTTGGTAAGAAAGAAGGTCTTGATGGAGAGTGTTCTAAGAGTTGTGTGTTGAGCACTTGAAAGTGCTAAAAGAGAGGGATGGGTGGAGCCTCAAAGGCCACTCATGGCAAGAAGAAGATAGTGAAAGAGCCTCATCCTCCACCTCTTGATTTGCTCTCACACACTATCACTCTCCATCCAAAGAAGCTCAAGGATGGAGCCATTGAGTACAAGATCAAGCATAAGGGCAGGTCCACACCATTCTCAAATGCTAGAGCCATCATCACTCCTCAGCTCCAAGATGACCCAATCAAGCTTCAAGAGCTTCTCTCTGGTCCTCACCATCACACTTGAAGGTGGGAAGGATCCTCCTCTCACTAGTTCAAGAGACAAGGTAGTCAAGCTGAGTGACTCAAAACAAGCTCACTTGGGAGGAAGTCCCATGGTTATCCTTGTACATAGTTTTGAAATTTCAATTCTCTTTAAGTTTTTAATAAAAGTGGTCAAGGTTTTCAGGTTGAGCCAAGCACTAGAGGAGAGAAGAATGGTGGTGAACCACTTGAGCCCCATGATCCATGTAGCAGCCTCCTCTAGTTGCTATGAACCAAGCCAGCTTCTAGTCATGCCACAAGCACCATGCCCAACTCTCCTTGTGTGGTATTACTCCAACCCTTTTGTATATACATTTGATTTTGTCTTGTTGAGGTACCTCTACTTTCTTACTCAACGAGACTGTGGATTTAAGTGTGGGGGAGGTACCGGATATTTGATCATGTTTGCTTTGTGATTTTGAGTCTCATGCATTGCATTGTACAATCATAAATGCATAGAAAATCTAAAAAAATTTTAAATTTTTGAATCATGTAGATTGCATCACTTGCATCCTTAAGATTGAGTCTAGAGCATATAGGTTGCATTCATTTGCATATGGAGCATTGCCTTGTAAAGAACACTCGTTTGCACTGAATTTGACACCCTAGTTAAACATATCAAGTAGCTTAAGCATCTTTTGAAAAGCTTGCATGCTTTGAGCCTTGAAAGCTCTTCTTGAAACTTGCTTGCTTGCTTGATATTGGCATTGTTCTTAAGACCAGCTCCATCCTGAACTTAGACTTGAATGAACTTAATCTCTCTTGCATATGGGCATTTGCATACTTGATCATGGATCTCATACACATTTGGGTTATCTTTTTCCATTGTACCACCCTTTGTTAACCCAAATGGCACTCCCTTACCCTTGAACCCTATCCATTCTTTGAAGCCTACATTGATTTGTTGAGTGAGGCCTCTTTTGATAGCTTGTCATGTGCAAAATCTTGAGAGTATTGGGAGCGACATGGATTTGTTCTCATCTCTTGCTAGCATAGGGTCATCATTTGAGCTAGCTTCTAGGATGGTGAGTGAAGTGCTTGTTGCCTAATTGTTTACATTTTGGGTTTGGGGATGTGACAAAGTTGAGATTGATGAACAAAAGTTTTGATAAAGAAAAGCCCTAGGGACCTAGAAATAATAAAAAAAAAATGAAAAGCTCTTAGTTGAAATCTTTGACCTTCCCTCATGCATATATATATATAAAAAAAAAAAAAAAGAAGAAAAGAAAGAAAAGAAAAGAAAAAAAAAAAAAAAAAAAAAAAAAAAAAAAGAGATTCAATAAGATAGTGGGGAAGGAAAGATTTAAGAGTTAGAGCTTAGAATGTGAATAGAGGTCCTTAGAGGTAGCACCATGAGAAAGAAAATGTTCATTGGGTGAGTGATGTGAGTATGTCTTCATTTTGTTATGGGATGAATTAAGAGGTGTAGAACTTGTAATCACTTAGGATTTGGGTAGAATGATGAGGATGGATCCATGTATGCATGAATTGCTCCTAGTCTTAGATAAATTTTGCATAATGATCAAGCTCCTTGATTTTGAGTGATTGCCACCTTGAAATGATGCATTGAACCCTCCTTTTCATCCATATTAGACCATTTGATCACCTAGCCAAATGATTGAGATCATGTGCCCATTTGTGAGACTTCACCTGTGTGTGTGTGTGTGAATCAATGTGAGGGCTGGTTAAGAGAGCATGTTGGTTGATAGGCATTGCATCTTGTGTAGAGGCATAAGAGTCATTGATAGGCCTTGTGAAGCTAGAGCATAATAAGAAAGTTTTGCTCATGCTATTTGCTATGTTTCTTTAGGATGTCAGGTTGAGTGCTATGAGTGTTTCCTGTGGCTTTGTTCCCATCCTTGCATCCACCCCCTTGTTTTGAAAAGTTTACTTGAGGACAAGCAAAGGTCTAGTGTGGGGGAGTTGATGTCTTGCATATTTACATGTTTTAGCTATCATATCTTATGCATTTTGCTCATTTAGGTTAGGCATTAGGCATCTTTAGGTCCATTTTGCATTCATTTGTCCTTATCAGGTGTTTGAGTATGCTTTGGTGTGATTTGAGGTGTTTGGAAGCCTTATGGCCCAAAAAAAGAGGTGAAGAATCAAGTTTGGCCATGAAAGAGAAGTCAATCCATGATCTGATCAAGACAAAGATGAGCATGGACGGAGGCCTTAGACATATCTTCTGATTCTAAGATTTGGTGGAGATACAGCATTTTGAGTTAGCTTTCCAATGGAGGTGGTTTCAAGTCATTTGGAGCCATATTGGAGAAGTTATGATCGATTCATTGGAAGCATGTCAAGACACCCGACCTGGGCACCGACCTAACCTACCCGCACGGGGGCGAGATGATGGACGCCAGGGAGTGTACCCGGCCTCACACACCCGAGATGAGATCCCCGCACGGCTCCACACACCCGCCACCACTACCCGCAGATGGTGCACCCGGTCAAGGACACACGGGCGAACGGACTCAACGGCCAGATCACGGACGGATGGACACCGACCTGCACTTACCCGGCACCTCGACTAATCCTTTCTACCCACGGACCAGGACACTCGACGTCCCACAGTCCTCCTACCCGCACCAGAAGACACCCGACTAGTATCACCCGCCAGCACCACCCGCACGCCCTGCCACCAGCTGGACGCCCACCACGCCGAACACACCCGCCTAAAGAGGCCGCACGCCTGGACGCCGGACGAGCAGGACATACCCGCTGGTCACACCCGCCATGGACCAGTCCAGCCTGCCAGGGTGGCTCAGCTTCTTCCTTTCTTAGCTTCTCATTGGTTGAAAATCAAGTTGGCCAAGGACCTTTTAGTAATTTTATTTTATGTTTCTAAGGGTTTCAAGCCCCATATAAATACTCTTGTATCCCCTTTGAGGGACTTATCTCATTATCTATCTAAGAACACATTAAACCTCTTGAGTAGAGTTTCATCTTGATTCTTAATCTCATCTTGTCTTTGTGTTTTGATTGTTTGATTTCATATCCTTTCTTTCTCTATATGTTTGAGCTTGAATCTATCATGGACTTAAGAGCAAGCATGTGGATTAGTGAGTAGATCCTTCTAAGATCCATGGGTTAGGGTGATAGAGAGTGATTGTTAGATCCAAGGTGTCTATTGTTAGATCTATCATTTCCTTGCATAGATTTGGTGTTTTAAAGCTATATTTGAGTTGGCCTCTCAAGCATAGAGCTATAGGCATTTCATGCCCGAAGGTGTTCTATGAAATGCCTGAACCAACTCATCTATGTTTTAGCTTGCTTTGCCTAAGGGATTAGTTGTCAAAGGAGCTAGGATTGCTATTAGACTCATTCTCCATGTTTGCTTTGATCATTACAGCCAAAGGGATTTGGTGTACTTGGGTGATCATTGCAAAGAGCATTCATCTAGGGATAGAGCTTGCTTAGCTTGTTGTCTAGGCATAAGGATTAGATTGATTGAAGAGTTAGCATCTTGGATTGAAGCTTAATCATTTGATATCAAGTCCCTACACCCATGGGTCTCACTCTCCTCATAAGAAAGAAAGTTCAATCTTTTATTGTATTTTTAATATTGTCTTAGTTTCTCAATCATCCTCTCATCTTGATAGACTTAGATTAAGCATGAACTTGCATTCCCTTTGCATTAGAATCTCTTAGAATTGGATTGACATCTTGTATTCTACAACATTTGATTAGGACTTTGAAAAGGCCTGTCACCAAGGACAAGCAAAAGGGTAAGTCTGGGGGAGTTTGATATACCATGTATTTTATCCATTTTCAGCCATGGTATATATATGTTTTAAGCTTAATAACTATTATGTTTTAGAGTCTTTCAAGTTATTTATAGGTTCAGGAGTGTTTTGGAGTAAAGTGATGATTTTGGAGCATTTTGGAGATACTTGAAGATGACACCCGAGATGGACATCGACCAAGCCTTGAGGTCGACACGGAGCACTCACCATCAATCGACATGCACCTTGCACCGTCGACATACATGAAGCCACGCGAATACCACATTTGGCCCAGCCGACAGGAAGCCCAAGACTTCACCAAATTATGGAATTACCCCTGACGAGTTTTAACCTAATACTAAATACTCTGCCAAAGTGTTTAGGCAAGAGAGATAGCTTTATTGTATTCATACTTTTCACAGCAAAGAGAGATTTAGCCCCAACTATAGATTTAGGCAAGTAGTTTCAACCTACTTGGCTATGTCTAGTCTATTGTTGATTTAGGGTTCAAATAAGTTGAAGGCATTTAGCTGATGATAGAACTTTTCAGATTCTAATCAAATGATGTAGTATAAAAGATTGTCGAACCAGTCCTAAGTGACAATGAAACAGAGGGAATGCAAGCCTATGCTCAATCTAAATGCAACCATTAGAGAGAATGATGATTAAACTAGAACAATGAGTAAGACACAACAAAAAGCAAACTTTCTTTCTTATAAGGAGAGCAAGACCCATGGGTGTAGGGACTTGATATCAAATGATTAAGCTTCAATCCAAGATGCTAACTTTTCAATCAATCTAATCCTTATGCCTAGACAACTAAACTAAGCAAGCTCTATCCCTAGATGAATGCTCTTTGCTATGATCACCCAAGTACACCAAATCCCTTTGGCTGTAATGATCAAAGCAAACAATGAGAATGAGTCTAATAGCAATCCTAGCCTCTAAGACAACTAATCCCTTAGGCAAAGCTAGCTAAAAGCATAGATGAGTTGGTTCAGGCATTTCATAGAACACCTTCCGGCATGAAATGCCTATAGCTCTATGTTTGAGAGGCCAACTCAAATATAGCTTTAAAACACCAAATCTATGCAAGGAAATGATAGATCTAATTCTAGACACCTTGGATCTAACTTAATCACTCTCTATCACCCTAACCCATGGATCTTAGAAGAATCTACTCACTAATCCACATGCTTATTCTTAAACCCATGAGAGATTCAAGCATAAACATATAGAGAAAGAAAGGAGATGAGATAAACAATCAAGAACACAAGATGAGATGAGATTAATAATTCAAAGATGAAGTTTTACTCAAAGGTTTTGTTCTTAGATCATAAATAACATAAGTCCCAAACTTGGGTTAATGAGAGTATTTATAGTAGGCTTAAAAGCCCTAAACACATAAAAGGAGAAAGTCTAAAAGCCCTTGGCCAAGTGATTTTCACCAATGAGAAACAAGGAGAAAGGAAGAAACTCAGCCACCCGGTCAGCTAGTGCCTGTCCAGGCCGGGTATGCCCAGGTCGGTATGGCTTGCTCGTCCGGCGTCCAGGCCGCGGCCTCTCTAGGCCGGGTGTGTTCGCCGCTGGTGGGTGTCCAGCAGCTAGCAGGACGCGGGGTGCGTGGCCGGGTGGTGCTAGTCGGGTGTGCAGGCTGGTACGCTGGTAGAGGAATTGTGGGACGTCCGAGTGTCCTGGTCCGGTGTGTGCGGCCGTCCGAGCTCGCCTAGCATCAGATCGCGCGGGTCGTCCAGGTCGGGCAGGTGCTGTCGGGTGTCTGCTGGTACGCGGGTGAGGCAAGGTCGGGTGCGCCCTGAGCTCGCGTCCAGTCCGTCCGGCCCCGCGGGTCCTTGTGCTCGGGTGGTATGGACCGCGTCCGCTCTAGGCGTTCAGCACAATCAGGACGTGCGGGTGCTTGTCCCCGGGTCGTCCTGGTCGCGTCCTGAGCTTGTCCAGGCGAGGAAGGATGGTTGGACTCGGGTGTGCTCACCCGGGTTGCTTGACATGCTTCCACTCAACTGATCATAACTCCTCCAATATGGCTCCAAATGTCTTGAAACCACTTCCATTGGAAAGCTAACTCAGAATGCCATGTCTCCACCAAATATTAGCATCAGAAGGTATTCCTAAGGTCTCTGTCCATGTTCATCTTTAAACCCTTCTTTTTCATCACAAAACTCCCAAACATCTTCAATATCTCCAAAGTGTGCTCCAACACCTAATAGGGACTTATGAATGCATAATGAGCCTAAAGATGCCTAAAGCCTAATCTAAATGAGCAAAAATGCATAAGATATGATAACTAAAAACATGTAAATATGCAAGACATCAACTCCCCCACACTAGTCCTTTACTTGTCCACAAGTAAACTTGCAAGGACTAAGGAGGAGAGGTTTGAAGGAGGGGACTCATAGCCAAAAGAATGCTCTTCTTAGTTCTCAACTTGATAACCTTGCACAAGCATACCAAGTAGCAGGAGCAAAAACTCAATCCAACTCTAACTCAACAAGGCCTATCTTAACTCCTTTGATCCCTACACTTACTCATCATGAATCCACAACCCACAATTCCATTTGCCCTCTAACAATCATTAAGCAAACTCAAAAGACTTCTTGCAAATGGTCAAATGGTCCAAGTCATTTGGTTTGGTGGTAGAAGGTTTTATTCAAGTGAAACAAGGGGTTCAAAGGGATCTTTCAAGGGGTGGTTCACTCTCAAAACAAGTAGCCTTGACATTGCACATAATATATCTAAGAAAGGGATCAACTCATGCATACAATGCTCAATCTCCATTGTTCTACCCTTTCCCAAAATACATAGATCACATCTTTATTCCCAATGCCAAAATGCCACTCACATCTCTCACCCAAAGATTTTCCCCAAATGCTCAAAATATTTTCTCATTTGAAACTCCTTCTTAATGAAGTCTACAAGGAATTTACACATTTCAAACTCTTTTCAGCTCTTTCTAGATATTGCTAGCCCCCTTTCATTATTATTATTTTTTTTTTTTTTCTTTTTTCTTTTTTTTTTTTTTTTTTTTTTTTTTATGGGGCCAAGACTTTTCAAACTATTTGGAGCTTACAATCTTTCATTCCTCTTATCCCTTCTAGACTTAATCACTTATAACAATGGAGTCTCATGAGTCAACCTTTTCTTTCATAAACCTTTCATTTCCTCAAGATCATACCATACAACACTCACCCCATCCTAGAAGCTAGACATTAATGAGTGTCTAATCTAGCTAAAATGGAGATCAAGCATTGTCGCTCCCAATACTCTCAACATTATGCACATGTAAAGCTTTCTAAAGAAGGCCTCACTCAACAAATAATGAAAGCTTGAAAGGAGGTAAGGGTTTTAGGGCTGGAGTGCCACTTGAGCTTGTCCAAAAGATAGACAAAGAATGGGAGGGACAGCTCAAGTGTTCTATCCATGACTTAGTACACAAGGGACCATGAGCAAGAGACTAGAGTCTAAATATGACAGGAGCAAACTTCAAAGAGATGGCATCAATCAATCAAATAAGCTTTAGGAAGAGATTTCAAGGCAAAAGTTTACAAGCCATCCTAAGATTGCTCAAGCTACTTACTATGCTTATGAAGGGTATCACTTTAAGAACTTAGCATGAGCATCTTTTCAAGGCAACTATCATCCTTGTCCCCTTATGCATGATGCAACCTATATGATGATTTTTTTTTTTATGCAATTGAATGATCTAGACTCAATCCTAATGCAACTACATGATTGTTGTTTTTTTTTTTATGCAATAACTATCTACAAATGCATGCTCATGACATAAAACACAAGATGATCAGCAACTTGGCACCTCCCCCACACTTAATTCACACAGTCTCTGTGTTTGTTAAATGTTGAGAAGGGCCCAAAGGAAGAAAAATAAAGCTAAATGAAATGATGAATGGTATATACAATGATAGGGTGTTGGAGTACCTCTATGGAGCATGGGAAGAGGCTGATGCCTCACCCTCAGACTCATCTTCATCAGCAGTGGTGCTTAGGCTTGGTGACTTGTTTCCGGACGCGGATGGGGCGATGTAGGGTTCCTGCCGGAGGGCTTGCTTCGGTTTGTGGTGTGTTTGGGTCGAGAATGGGTAGAGGAAGTGGTGCAAGGAAAGTCTCAAGATCGAAGTCCTCAGCCTTGCAGCCTGCTACAGCCCCTTAGGACATCAGCAACCTTTCTCATGAACTTAGCTGAAGCTTCAGCTTGTCTCTTTACAGCTTTCCTCAATTCCTTGCACTTCTGGTGAGCTTGAAGATGGTCCTATCTTGAGCTCTGTTCCACCTTTGCAGTGTGCTAATCTGGTCATGAGCTTGGCGAATGGGACCAAAAGGCAAAGCACCTGTGCATTGCTCAAACGTATAGCGAGGAGGACCAAAGAGATGAGCTGTGGCTCGCTTGAGTATCCCTGATCAAACTTAGCTGCCTTTGCTGCTGCTTTCTCATTCATCTTCAATGTCATAGGGCCAAGAGCTCCATGACTGCCCAGGAGGTGCTGCTCACTGATATCAAAACTCATAGTACCCGGTGTGCTCAAAGTAGTGAGCTCATAGTTAGGGAGAAGCAGCTCAACTGTGGTGGGGCCTCTCAAGTACGAGTAAACACACTTCCCATCGTATCTTCCAGAGAAGTAATGAGCTGACTTTAAGTAGGTGAGATCAATGAAAGAGGGACCGGATGCATCATCTCCCAAATCAATACCCTGGTGCGCAAGTAAAGGTGTGATCAAGCCGCCTATTCCAATCTGAGCCTCGATCCCTGTTTGTCCAAGCATACTCCTTGTAGTACATAAGGCCTCACAAAGTAACCAACCATACCAAACTCAGCGTAGAAATCAGTGGGAACTTCAGGTAGGTGAGGAGGTAAGGCAAAGTGTTGGATGGCCTGGTGCATGAGGTTCAAGTCTTCCATTCACGTTGCTTTGCTCCTTCCTTGGGTAGATGGTGTTGACAATCAGCCTATGAAGGTAGCGGACTGATGGATGTCTGATAGATGCATTCTTGTCTCTGCTGGACACCCTATCCTTGCCTGATAAGAACTTGTAAGTGAAGTGGGCAAGTGTCTTTCCTTTAGGAAGTCCTTTCAGCTTAGGCAAAGATGACTCCTTCAAATCCTTGAGGCTAGCACCTCTCCAATCTCAGTGAAGGTCATGAAATAAGGCTTCCCATCTATCTTGAAGCTGATTCTTCCCCACCCTTGTTCCTCATGTTGAGAAGAGTGGAATGTGACCTCCAAGGATGCCAAGAATTGGCAAGAGACTTCTTTAAATGTTGGCCATTGAATGAAGCTGTCCATGTTCATGAGAGCAAGCAAATCCTTTATGTCTTGGTCAATTTCTAGCTCCCTCATTAGCCTCTCATCAGCAAATCTGGTTGGAGGCCAAGATACTCCTTGCCTCATCTGCTCCAATAGTTCAACTTCAGTCGGCTTCCTTTGTCGATCTCTACGAGGGTTGAAACCTAACTTTTCGAAAGTTTCTTGCTCAGCCTCACTTTCAATTGAGAGGATGCTTCTTCAACAGTTGTATCTACTGGCACCAAGGGTGGAGGTGCCAATGGCTTTGGGTTTGGTGCTTTGATTCTGATCTTTGTGGGAAGTTTGGGTTTCTCAGCATCTTTCTTTGTGTTCTTCTCCAAAACAAGAGGTCCCACACTTTGAGATCTTGAGCTCTAGCTTTTTGAAGGAGTGCTCTTATCATCACCAACAGCCACCCTCTTGCCATCTTTCTTGGCTTTCTTGTAAGCATCATCAAGCACTCTCTCATCACTAGCCAACCTCTTGCCATCCTCCTTGCTAGTCTTATTACCAACATCAGCCACTCTTTTCCTTCATCCTTGTGTTTCTTTGCTGCCCCATCAACCAAACTGTGTCTAGCCTTCTTGGCTTGTGCCTTCTCTCAACATAGCCAGAGCTTGTTGCCTACGCTCTTCCTCGGATTCAGGCATAGAGCCTAACGCCCGAACTTAGCAGTGTGGTTCTTAGCAGCCTCGCCTTCTCAGGCAATCAGTTTTCATCTTTCCTTCCCATTGGAACCTGAAAATATCAAGACTTGGACAAGATAAAGCACAAGGAAGAGAGAATATGCTGGAAAAGAGAAAAGATGGAATGAACACTTGCAAACCTAGTCTAGAACCAGCAACCTAGCAAGACTATCAAAGTAACCAAGCTCCCAAGTTCACAAGAAAATTTTTTTTTTTTTTTTATGAACAAGGGAACTTAATCAAGTTGAAATTCAAGTAAACACATCAAGCCAGCTGAAATTGAATGCTAAACAAGCTCTAGAACATCAATTCCAATCAACCTAGACCATAATCAACCAAAAGTAAGAGCCTTTTCAAAACCCCAAATCTCATGAACCCTAATTTGCCAAAGTTGAAATTAATCTCAATTCCACCATGAAATCAACTACCCAGCATGATATACAAGCAATCCCTAGTCTAATTTACAAGAAATTAGCAAGAAAAGCTCAAATTTCAAGTTCAAATTTTAGTGGTTCATGAGGGTTACGAATTTGAACTTAGAGATACCATACCTTGCTTTGGATGAAGGATAGAGATGAAAGGGTTCAAGGAATTAGGTCTAGGGAGGAAGGTCTTGATGTGGGAAGAAGAAACTTGTGATTTGCTAAGATTTGGCAAAGTTATGGGAATTTTGTTCTTGGAGGCTAGAGAGGATTTTGATGTGAGGAAGAAGATGGAATGAGGAAAGAGGGGTGGCCTAGGGTTTTAAAATGTGTCTGGGTCGGGTGGGTTGGTTCTGGGCGGGCTTAGGTGGGTTTGGGTCGGAAATAAGGGAAGAAACACTTACCTGGGCCGGGCGGGTCGCTCGGGTGGGGTACGCTGGTGAAAGTGGGACGCTGGTGCTGGGCTTCGGACTGGCTCGGTACGCACACCCGCGTGCTCGATCGTCCCGCGGGTGGCGATCCCGCTGTAGGTCCACCCGGTGCTCGCCTGTCCCGCGCGGGCGCTGCGCCCCGGTAGGTCCACCCGGTGTCCGGCCCCAGCATCGACCGGCCCGCGGCGGGTGCTGCGCCCGGTAGGTCAACCCGGTACGTCCGCCCTGCTCATCCGTCTGTCCGCTTGAATCACCCGCGCGGTGCCGTGTCCCGTAGCACAACCCGGTGCTTCCGTCCGCTCATCCGTCCGTGCTTGATTCACCCGCGGGTGCCGTGGTCCCGGTAGCACAACCCGGTACATCCGTCCCTGCTTCCAAGTCTGAATTTCACCTAGTTCAACCCACTTCCTTTCATGTCTCTTCCATCTCAAAACCGCAGTGAACTCATCTCCAAACTCCCAATCTAGCCCCATCATCATTCAAAGGACTTTTGATGAAAAATAAAAGAATCCTAATGCAATATGTACAAGGATAACCATGGGACTTCCTCCCAAGTGAGCTTGTTTAAAGTCACTAGCTTGACTTTGCCTCCTTTGAGGTTAGGCAAGGGGAGCATCAGAGAGTGGGGTTGATGTCCCATCCTCCTTTGGTACTGTGGTCATGTATTCCTTGAGTCTTTGGCCATTCACTGTGAAGTCTCCACCATCCTTGTTCCAAAGCACAATGGCTCCATAGGGTCTCACTTCTTTGATCACAAATGGACCAGACCACCTTGACTTTAACTTTCCTGGAAATAGCTTAAGTCTAGAGTTGTAAAGAAGCACTTGATCTCCTGCCTTGAACTCTCTCTGAGGATGTGCCTATCATGGAAGGCCTTTGTCTTTTCCTTGTAGATCCTTGAGTTCTCAAAAGCATCCATCCTTATCTCATCCAGCTCATTGAGTTGAAGAAGTCTTTTCTCCTTTGCACACTTGATGTCAAAGTTTAGAAGCTTCACAGCCCACAATGCCTTGTATTCAAGCTCAACTGGCAGGTGGCAAGACTTTCCATAGACAATGTTGAAGGGAGTGGTGCCTAGAGGAGTCTTGAATGCTGTTCTATATGCCCAAAGAGCATCATCAAGCTTGGCTGACCAATCCTTCCTCTTGGTTCCTACAACCTTTCCAAGATCCCCTTGATTTGCTTGTTGGAGACTTCCACTTGGCCACTAGTTTGAGGGTGATAAGGTGTTGCAACCTTGTGCTTTACTCCATTCCTCTTGAGAAGACTCTCAAATACCTTGTTGATGAAGTGTGAACCTCCATCACTTATGACCACTCTTGAACTCCAAATCTTGGGAAAATAGTGCTCTTGAACATTTTGACCACTACTCTTGAATCATTTGTAGGACTTGCTATTGCTTCCACCCACTTTGATACATAGTCCACAGCCACCAAGATGTATTTGTTGCCATAGGAAGAGGGAAGGGTCCCATGAAATCAATCCCCCAAACATCAAACACTTCCACTTCAAGGATTGGGTTTTGAGGCATCTCATTTCTTTTAGTAATGTTCCCACTCCTTTGGCAAGAGTCACATCTTGAAATGAAGTCTTGTGAGTCCCTGAACATGTGTGGCCACCAAAATCCAGCTTGTAACACCTTTGAGACAGTCTTGAATGGAGCAAAATGGCCTCCATAGGGAGATCCATGGCAATGTGAGAGGATTCCTTCAACTTCTTCTTCAGCCACCACTCTTCTATAAATCTGATCCTTGCATAGGTGTGAGGTATGGTTCATCCCAATAGTATCTCTTCACATCCTTGTAGAACTTCTTCTTCTCATACCCTGCAAGTCCCAATGGCTCTTTTCCAGTGGCTAAATAGTTAACCAAATCAGCATACCAAGGTCCGCTCTTCAGCTGCCTTAACCTCTTCAATCTTTTTTCCAGTCTCAATGGCTGCTACCACTGACATGATGGCTAGGACATGCTCTTCTCTGAGGCCCTCATCAATAGGGATTCCACCTTCAATTCTCAACCTGGACAAGTGATCAGCAACTCCATTCTCAATCCCTGGCTTGTCTCTAATCTCCAAGTCAAACTCTTGAAGCAAAAGGATCCACCTTAGTAGTCTTGGCTTGGCATCCTTCTTTGCTAGAGATGTCTCAAAGCTGCATGGTCAGTATACACAATGACCTTAGAACCCACCAGGTAGCTTCTGAATTTCTCAAAGGCGAAGACAATGGCCAGCATCTCCTTCTCTGTTGTGGCATACCTCATCTGCATCATTCAATGTTTGGCTAGCATAATAAATGACATGAGTTTTGCCATCCTTCTTCTGCCCCAGGACAGCCCCAACAGCAAAATCACTAGCATCACACATTATCTCAAAGGGGAGGTCCCAATCAGGTGGTTGAACAATGGGAGCACTAACAAGGTCACCCTTTATCTTCTTGAAAGCCTCAAGACAATCTTCATCAAAGCTGAAAGCAGCCTCCTTGCACAGCAACTTGGTCATTGGTCTAGCAATCTTTGAGAAGTCCTTGATGAATCTTCTATAGAATCCAGCATGGCCAAGGAAGCTCCTGATGTCTTTCACTGTCTTTGGTGGGGCAAGCTGACCATCACCTCAATCTTAGCTTTGTCCACTTCAATACCCTTTTCTGAAATCTTGTGTCCCAGCACAATCCTCTTTGACCATGAAATGACACTTCTCCCAATTCAGCACTAGGTTGGTGTCTTCACATCTCTGTAGGACCCTGCACAAGTTGGACAAACAAGCAGAAAACGAAGATCCGTAGACAGAGAAATCATCCATGAATACCTCCACTATATCCTCAATGAGATCCGAGAAGATAGACATCATGCACCTTTGAAAGGTTGCTGAGCATTACATAACCCAAATGGCATCCTTCGATAAGCAAAGGTGCCATAGGGCATGTGAATGTTGTCTCTTGATCATTGGGATGAATGGGGATTTGGAAGAACCCTGAATACCCATCAAGAAAACAATAGAAAGGATGGTTTGCAAGTCTCTCAAGCATTTGATCAATGAATGGCAATGGAAAGTGATCTTTCTAGATGCTGAGTTGAGCTTTCTATAATCAATACACATCCTATGGCCAGTTATGGTTCTAGTTGGTATCAATTCATCCTTGTCATTTTAACCACAGTGATACCACCCTTCTTGGAACTACATGCACAGGAGATACCCATTTAGAATCTGAAATAGGTAGATAACACCAGCATCTAAGAGCTTGAGAATCTCCTTCTTTACAACATCTTTAAGGTTAGGATTTAACCTCCTTTGATGTTCTATAGAAGTCATTGATTCATCCTCTAGATGTATCCTATGCATGCACAAAGAAGGTGATATCCCCTTAATATCATCTAGTGAGTATCCAATGGCTTTTCTAAACCTTTTAAGTGCATTTAAAAGTTGAGAAAGCTCAAGTTCAGTAAGTTCACTACTCACAATGACAGGATATGTCTCATTAGGGCCTAGAAATGCATCTTACACCATGGGGAAGAGGTTTTAGCTCCACTTTGGTGCCTTGAGCTCACTCCAATCATCTTGTTTGGTGTTCTCCTGTTGAGTGGCTGGAACAGCTTGACATGCCTCTTGTTTAAGCTCCTCATACTGGCCTCTATCAGCAATCTTCTTCGAGAATCCAGCATGGCTGCAATAGCCTCACTCTCCTTGTTCTCAACCACTTGGACCTCTTTATCCACTGTCAAAGCATGCTGCAAAGGGTCCTCTATTGTCAACTCTCCACGTGCCAATTCCTCAAGGAGCTCATCAGCAAGAGCTTCCATCTCCTCTATGTAGAACACTTGGCCTTGCACAGTTGACCTCTTCATTACCTCGTTGACATCAAAATGGAGAGTGTGCTCTTTCCCCAAATGAAGATCAATCTTGCCTTCCTTCACATTGATAAGGGCTCCTGCTGTGGCTAAGAATGGTCTTCCAAGGATCAAGGGGTCTCTAGCTTCTTCATCCATCTCAAGAACAACAAAATCAGTGGGGATTTCACAATTTCCCACCATTACAGGGAGGTCTTCAAGGATACCAATGGGGAATTTGACTGAGCGGTCAGCAAGCACCAAAGAGAGTTTGCACTTCTTGTATTGACTAAACCCAAGCTTCTTGGCAACAGATAGAGGCATGAGACTGACACTAGCTCCCAAATCACATAGACATCTCTCAAACATTAAAGGACCAATGGCACAAGGTAGAGTAAAGCAGCCTGGATCCTCTAGCTTTTAGGGATTGTCAATCTCTGGATGATGGCACTGCACTCATGAGTAAGAACCATCATGCCTTCCATTTCCTTCTTCTTGGCAGCCACAGCATCCTTCAAGAACTTGCTGTATTGAGGAACAAGCATGAAGGCATCAATGATTGGCATTGTAACTTGAACTTCACTCAATTGCTTCTCAAAGAGTGCTTTGTACTTCTCCAAAAGTTGCCTCTTGAATCTTCCAGGAAATGGCAGCTTAGGTTATAGGGAGGAGGAACAAAAGAAGACTCCTTTGTTGGAGTAGTAACTTCACCATGCTTTGGTGTTTGCTTCTCTCCAACCTTTCCTTTGCCCTTAGCTTCAACAATCTTTTCTAAAATCTCCTCATCAACTTTCTCATCCACAATCACAACATCATCATCAATGTTGATAGCCACCCCCCCACTTAGTTTCTCACCATCCTTGGGGAGAGTTCTTGGAGGTAGCTCTCTACCACTTCTCAAAGTGATTGCCTTCATTGGTTCTTTGGGTTTTGCTCTGGCTTTCCTGGTAATGTTCCTTGTTGGCGACTTGGCTGAGAGTTCATAGAAGCAAATTGATTCTCCAAAGCTCTAATCTTGTTGTTTAGCTCAGTGTAGCTGCTGTCTATCTTGGAGTGAACAGTCTTGAACTCATGGCCAATGTCTTTGGCTGCTCTAGCTTGACCTTCCAACAATTGTTTGAACATAGCTTCCATAGATGAATCTGGAGCTTTAGCTTGGGAGGAGCTTCCTTGAGCTTGAGTAGATTGATTGCCATGGTTTGCAAAACCAGGAGGAGGATTCTGCCTAGGCTGGTAGCTCCCTTGTTGAGTGTTTTGCTTTGGTGGATAACCTCCTTGCTGGTTGTTGGTGTAGCCTCCTTGCTGGTTGTTGGTGTAGCCTCCTTGCTGGTTGTTGGGTAAGACCTTTGCTGGTAATTGTTGTACTGAAAGTTAGGTTCCTTCCTGTACCAAGAACCATTGTTGTTGATGAAGCAAAGCTCTTCTTGCCCTTCTAACCCTTCAACTTCATTAACCTTAGGAGGAGTTTCTTGATTTGGACCACCCACAAAGTGAATCTGCTCCTGCTTGGCTTGGTTAGCAATCAGCAAGTCTATCTTATCTTGCAAGGATTTTATTTCCTTCTTGGTCTGGTTGTCATCAGCTCTGGTTGTTCTATCAGCCCTGTCATGTTCTCCACTGTAGACTGAATCACTCTTGACCATGTTGTCCACCAGCTCCTCAGCATCTTCTTCAGACCTGCCCAGGAAGAAACCATTGCTTGCTGTATCCAATCTTGCTCTAAACTCAGGAAGGGCACCTCTATAGAATGTGCTCAGTAAACTCTCCTTTGAGAAGCCATGGTGTGGGCACTTAGCTTGATATCCCTTGAACCTTTCCCATGCTTCACTAAAGCTTTCCAAGTTCTTCTGCTGGAAACTAGAGATCTCATTCCTCAGCTTGGCTGTCCTTGATGTGGAGAAAAATTTCTCCAAGAAGGCCTTCTTACAATCATCCCAAGTAGTGATGGAGTCACTAGGTAGAGATTTCTCCCATTGGCGTGCCTTGTCTCCTAGAGAGAATGGAAACAACTTGAGCTTGAAGGCATCTTCTGACACACCATTGGTCTTGGACAAGCCACAATAGCTATCAAACTTGTCCAAGTGATCAAATGGGTCTTCTACAGCCAAGCCATGGTACTTGTTGTTCTCAATCACATTCAACAAGCCTGACTTGATCTCAAAGTTATTAGCTTCCACAGCTGGTGCACGGATACCTGTCCTGTTGCCATGAATGTGAGGACGGTCATATGTGCCAATGGCTCTAGCTGGTCAGCTGTGGGTGTTGTTGTTGCTGGCGCTGTGGTCTAAGGTTGTCAGCTCCTTGACCATTGCCTTCTTGGGGTTGATGATCATCCATCTCAAACCCCAATCTCTGAATGTGAGCTTGTTGTTCTCTTCTCTTCTCCTTCTTGCTATTTCCTCTCAAGTGTAGCTATCTCTTCAACAGTGGGAACCAGGTTAGTTGCACCCCTGCTTCTTGTGTTCATACACCTGAAAATCAAAGGAAAATGCAAAAGGAGAATCAATATCACAAGAAAAGAAAATGATTTAGTCTCAAGCAAGTGACTAAATCCCAATGTCACAATCAACTTAGAATTTGGTAACGGCGCCAATTTGATGATAGAACTTTTCAGATTCTAATCAAATGATGTAGTATAAAAGATTGTCGAACCAGTCCTAAGTGACAATGAAACAGAGGGAATGCAAGCCTATGCTCAATCTAAATGCAACCATTAGAGAGAATGATGATTAAACTAGAACAATGAGTAAAACACAACAAAAGCAAACTTTCTTTCTTATGAGGAGAGCAAAACCCATGGGTGTAGGGACTTGATATCAAATGATTAAGCTTCAATCCAAGATGCTAACTTTTCAATCAATCTAATCCTTATGCCTAGACAACTAAACTAAGCAAGCTCTATCCCTAGATGAATGCTCTTTGCTATGATCACCCAAGTACACCAAATCCCTTTGGCTGTAATGATCAAAGCAAACAATGAGAATGAGTCTAATAGCAATCCTAGCCTCTAAGACAACTAATCCCTTAGGCAAAGCAAGCTAAAAGCATAGATGAGTTGGTTCAGGCATTTCATAGAACACCTTCCGGCATGAAATGCCTATAGCTCTATGTTTGAGAGGCCAACTCAAATATAGCTTTAAAACACCAAATCTATGCAAGGAAATGATAGATCTAATTCTAGACACCTTGGATCTAACTTAATCACTCTCTATCACCCTAACCCATGGATCTTAGAAGAATCTACTCACTAATCCACATGCTTATTCTTAAACCCATGAGAGATTCAAGCATAAACATATAGAGAAAGAAAGGAGATGAGATAAACAATCAAGAACACAAGATGAGATGAGATTAATAATTCAAAGATGAAGTTTTACTCAAAGGTTTTGTTCTTAGATCATAAATAACATAAGTCCCAAACTTGGGTTAATGAGAGTATTTATAGTAGGCTTAAAAGCCCTAAACACATAAAAGGAGAAAGTCTAAAAAGCCCTTGGCCAAGTGATTTTCGACCAATGAGAAACAAGGAGAAAGGAAGAAACTCAGCCACCCGGTCAGCTAGTGCCTGTCCAGGCCGGGTATGCCCAGGTCGGGTATGGCTTGCTCGTCCGCGTCCAGGCCGCGGCCTCTCTAGGCCGGGTGTGTTCGCCGCAGGGTGGGTGTCCAGCAGCTAGCAGGACGTGCGGGTGTGCGTGGCCGGGTGGTGCTAGTCGGGTGCAGGCTGGTACGCGGGTAGGAGGAGTTGTGGGACGTCCGAGTGTCCTGGTCCGGTGTGCTGGCCGCCCCGAGCTCGTCTAGCATCAGAACGCGGCGGGTCCAGGTCGGGCAGGTGCTGTCGGGTGTCTGCTGGTACGCTGGTGAGGCAAGGTCGGGTGCGCCCCGAGCTCGGCCCAGTCCGTCCGCCCCGCGCGGGTCCTTGTGCTCGGGTGGAATGGACCGCCCGCTCTAGGCGTTCAGCACAATCAGGACGCGGGTGCTTGTCCCCGGTCGTCCTGGTCGCGCCCTGAGCTTGTCCAGGCGAGGAAGGATGGTTGGACTCGGGTGTGCTCACCCGGGTTGCTTGACATGCTTCCACTCAACTGATCATAACTCCTCCAATATGGCTCCAAATGTCTTGAAACCACTTCCATTGGAAAGCTAACTCAGAATGCCATGTCTCCACCAAATATTAGCATCAGAAGGTATTCCTAAGGTCTCTGTCCATGTTCATCTTTAAACCCTTCTTTTCATCACAAAACTCCCAAACATCTTCAATATCTCCAAAGTGTGCTCCAACACCTAATAGGACTTATGAATGCATAATGAGCCTAAAGATGCCTAAAGCCTAATCTAAATGAGCAAAAATGCATAAGATATGATAACTAAAAACATGTAAATATGCAAGACATCATTAGCCCCAACTATAGATTGCTAGTTGTGATATTCATCAACTAGGTTGTTCTAAAGCTTTATTCCTGTGATTAGGACAACTGTAATATCGGGATTCAGAGTTTTGTAGAGATTTACACCCTTAAAGTAATACCGTCCTTGTTTTCGACCTGTTGGAGCTAAGATTGCTAGAAGAAAACGAAAGAGCTCCATCTAGGAAGATTAGTGGGCATTATCAACTCGTGCCAAGGCTTATTAGAGGCCGTCGATCGATATCCCAACTGGATAATCGATCGACATTGCGAAGTCAGACGATCGACATTCTTGGCGATCATCGACGACACTTTCTCAGGATCAACATAATGCACGGTTGAGATCCAAGATCTAGTTAATTAACCAGTGAGACATCACTCATTGTTAAGCTGAATGAGCTCTATTTTTTTCATGCAAGCAACTGTCAAGCATCTATAGCATTATAATCTCTTATTCCTGAATAGAAAACCCTAAGTCTAGCTTTGTTTAATTAAAGTCTCTACCGCTTCATTCTTCGATAGTAGAGCAACTGCCTTGCCAATTATGATTTTATTGCTATTTCACATTTAAAACTTCAACTACCTAGAATTAATAGTCTGATTAGATTTAATTGGTTCCTAGCTCCTTGTGGATTGGATCCCTAAGTACTACATCTGAACCTCTTATTTGAAAGAGTAATGGCCAGTCTTTAGGGTAATTTGACACCGTACCACATGGACTCCATATTTGAACTTGGAGCTTGAGCTTGAGAAGAGCTTCCTTGGGGCTGAGTAGACTGGTTGGCTTGAAGATAGTTTTGCTTGGCTTGGTAACCTCCTTGCTGATTGTTGTAGTAAGGCCTTGCTGATAGTTGTTTTGGTACCGAAGTAGGGCTCTTCTCGTACCATGTGCCATTAGCATTGATGAAGCACAACTCCTCTGACCTTCTAAACCATCAACCTGATTGTCATGACCCAAATTCTGGCCCAACGGATACAGTCAATTGAGGCCCAAAACCATTTCCAGAAACCCAAGGTGACTTCTATAAAACCCATCCTTCTCCACTTTGGTTTCTCAAACTTCACAAAGAAAAAACAAAAAAGAAAGAGAGGAGCTAAGGAGAAGTTGTGTGATCATTTTTCAGTTGGAGAATCACCGATCTCACGTCGGAGCCACCATGCGCAGTGATCACGCTCAGCTCGTCACCACCGATAATCAGCCTAGGTAACCGCCGGAAAACGCAATGTGTTTAAGTTTAGTTTCGTGTGTTTTAGTAAATCGACCATAACTTCCTAACCGTTGAGAATTTCGTATGCAAGATCACCCTCTTGTTTCTTCTTGAGGACGGCCACAGCCACCGATCACGCTGCACCGGAGCCCAGACGAAGCTGTACGTGCCTCCGGAAGATCCGCCTTCACAAGGTTGAACGCCGCGCCAGCCGCCTTCCGACGCCAGTCCGCCGATACCGCGGTCCGCCACCGCCCGCCACACAGCCGCTCGGCTTCGCCCGCCACCGCCGTGACTTTCCAGAAGTTACCGCCCCGCCGCCGGTGACCAGAGCGGTGACTTCACCGCACCACCGAAGTCAATCCGGTAAGTCAACTTCAGACTCCTCTAACCGTTGGTTGACTGGTTTAATTGGTTAAATCGATTTTGGGTTGGATTAAGATTTAACCGTTTGAAATCAATTAGGATCGGGTCAATTGAATTCAATTCAATTAAGGAAAACCGGTTGGTTTAAATCAATTTCAATTTGGTCAAGGGTTGACCGCTTGTTAGAGTTAACCGGGTTGACCTTTGACCGGGTTGACTTTTCGTGACATGCTTTTGACCGCTCGAAGGTTCGACTTGAAATTGATCGAATCCAGATTTGGAGTCTATTTGAGCAGCTGAGTTCATAGATACGACTTCTTTAATGCTAAGGTGAGGCTACTCCATTAAACTCAACTAGTTTAGTACTACCAATATGAAAAGTTTAGTTTGAAACATGTTAGCCTCGGTGAATCGGTCTGTTTGAGAGTCTTGTTTGTTTATTATTATTATTGATTGGTAAACGGAAATAGATAATAGAGGATTCAACCGCTGTGATATGCTTGATGCTGAGGACTGTATATATATATATATATATGTATACACATAGTTATGAGTATGGACATTGTGATGGACGAGTTCGAGATGTCCGAAGCCGAGCTTACTGTGTGATATAATATGAGTTCAGACGTTTGAGCTTCGACGCTACTGTTTGGCATGGTGCAGAGACGTTTGCATTCATGCTGCTAATGGGCGGGGTAATAGAGACAGATTGTACTAGCGACGCCGAGAATATTTATACATCCTTATAAGAAATGCTGCAGAGAATAGCAATGTACTATTAGTGCATTGATTGTTGTTCGTGAGTGTACTAGACACTGTGTTTGTTTCATGCTAGAGCTAAGCCTACATACAGTGCTAAGAACTGAGTCAGTGGTTTGCGGTTTAGCATCCCATACCTCTTTCTTTCCCTTCCAGGTGAGACCGATGAGCAGGAGTGATTGTACCGACTTGTGCTGCTATTTGGGCTTTTGGACTTCTATCGCTTTTATCGTCTTTATCGCTTTATTGTTATTGAGCCTTAGGCCTTCGACTTCGGTTTATGTCGTTATCGTATTTCGGATTAGATTTACGCTATTGTATTTGACTTTAATGATATGACGCAAGTATTAATATTATTATTCGGTTTTATTATTTTGTTACCTAATTATTTTATTATATATTCAAGAGACGCTGTCAAAAGTTAGTTTTGGTATCCTTTAGCGGGGTTCCGTCCCGCTCTGACCCAATGACGATTCCTGGTACTCGATTTTAATTTTTTAATTTGTCAATTATTTTAAAGTACTTGGGGTATTTTGAAAATGAAAACAAATAGGACCTGTACCAACTGCTAACACTTGTTTTGTTTAGTTTCTTTATATGTTTATCCAACATTAGTTAACTGACTTCGACTCTCTTCTACATATTAATGAGCCAGTGCAGTATAGGAGACGGTTAGAGGATTAAAGAGTAGAACATTTACACACCAGTGATCCTCAGCTCAGCTGCTCCAGAATTGAATCTAGCAGCTTTGTAATGCCATCTGCATGTGTTAGAATTGAAGTTTGTTTGTAAATGCTCGAGAAATTAGTATTTTAATAATAATAATATTTTTAATGTAGTATACTATATTAGTTAAATTTTATAAATTTTAATTTCAGATATTGTTAGTAGGATATTTGCAGTTCAGCAGGTGTTAAATCAGATTCAGTACAGCATTTGTTAAAATAACACAAAATATTGAAATGTAAAACAAAATTAGAAATGAAAACATTTTATAGTAAAATAAAATAAATTTCTGTTTCTGATTATATAATTTTATAGTCTTTTAAATTATGATTTAATGAAACAATATATTTACATACAAAAATTTAAAATATGATTTTATTACTTATGGAATTTTTATTTTCACACATATCTAACTTGGAACTAAAAAATTATTACTATGTTCTTTGTTTATCGATTGAAACAGTATGTATCAATTATTTATGTTTCATTAATATTTGTTGATATTTTAATATTCACATTATCGGTTGAATTGTTTGTTTTGTTACCAAACATAATTGGCAAAGTCAAAAGTTGATTAACAGTACCAACTAATTTGTTTAAGAAAACACATTTCAAACTTTATAACCAATCTGAATCAATACCAAATAGGTTTGGGCTAAGCGGGTTAGATTTGGGCGTTGATCTCAAAGATATGTGTGTGAATGAAACAGTTAAATTAAAGTACACATGTATTTATTTATTTCAAATGAAAACAAACTGATTCAACATCTTCGGAATACTTCAAAGCAACTAAATCTGAAAAATCATTTCAGCATATGAATGGAGCACCGTGATTACTATCCCTCTGATACAGTCAAGGTTGTTGAGCATAACATTCATACTCAAGAAACTCTCTCACACCTAAAACCAGTTCTTTGTTTGTGATCTTCTTACCTTTTTGTCTCAGCAAGTATGATATGCATTTCATCGCTGAATGCTCCATAGGATTGTCCTTGGTTCATAATCTGAAGTTTGATCAGTCTGAAAACCACTAAGCTAAGTATTCTAAAGATTTATAACACATAATGAAATCATGTCAATGAACAAAAGATCCAGGGTAAATCATTGCCATATATGGATGAAAACATTCAACAATAAAATATAAAACTACTGTCTAAATAACATCTGATTCCACGCACCTCGACGACAGCTCTATGAAGCTTTTAAGTGGAGGTAGAATATTGTTACCGGAAACATGAATGTTGTATTGTTTACTCGACAAAGCATCTTGCTGTCATCATGAAGAAGCAAAAAAGCCACGTTACCCATCACTCCATCAATCTTTGATGAAATCATGAAACAGATGCAAAACATTAAGCAACACCAAAACCTTCTTTGAGCTCTTGCACACGTCAAAACCTTCGATACGCTCTGTTTTCGACATGAAAAAAATTAGATCATCAATGTCAGTGAGTGGGTTACTTTTCCAGACTTACCAGAATTAGTAGATCTCCATTTCCTCTTCTAACTTTCTTCTCTAACTCATGCTCCTCCTCTTCTTTCTCCTTAAAAACTTGCTTTATTATTGGAATCATCATCTTCGTGCAATTCTAACATACAGAAATGTTAATTTTATTAAAATAAGAAGAAAGAGAATGATCACTATTCACTAATGATATACAAAAGATAAAGTGCAATCAAAAGTCCATGAAATGACGCTAAGTAAAGAGAGCTCTTAAAGAAGTCAGCACCAAATCTATCATCTTCCAATTTTCACGCACAAATTCAAAATCATCAATGGACCTGAAATTGCTAGTCGCTACGCTCTTTTGAGAAGATTTGATGGCTACCTTTGTAAACTCCCGCTGCGTTCGTTAACTGGAGCAGCCACAGGTAAGATGTTCTTCACTGCTCTCTCTCTTCCACCTCCGCATGAAGCCGCTTTGGTTTCAGACGACCCGACTTGGAATCGGACCTCGATTAAGAGCGTTAACTTGATTTACGGGAATCTCCATCTCTTTATGATGAGAGGTAAGGAGAGGAATCTCACATATATTTATCTGAACCCACACCTCTTAGATCTAAGCGGCGCTTTGAGACACATCGAGGAGAGTGAATCAATGATATTAAACACTAAGTTTTACTCGACCGCTTCAGATGATGAGAAGAAGCTCAAACGGCATCGGTCATCACAGAAGAGGAGAAACGACCTTCGCCTTTGTGCGGCGTATTAGGATTACGAGAATCTTTCGAACGGGCCAGACACATATTAAAAATTCTCAGCCCAAACCCATACAAAAACATGAAGAGGCCCATGACGCATAGAAAAAATGATGCTGTGCGTTTTGATTATATGGACACGTGTCGACGTCTGGAAGCCCTAATTAGTGACCTGGATGCATATGTGGCATAGCTGAGGAAGGAGAAACTGAGTTTTATAATATTAGATTACTGAATCTAGCACTTGTAGTATATTTTGTGAAAACATAATAAAAAGCGGGTATTAAAATAAAATATGTGTAGACACAAATAAATGCCGTCTGATTCAGACCAGCATCATCCTCCTGACTCATTGGTTTTAAATTTAATTATCATATTAAATCATTTATCATTTATTTTATTAGCCTACGGATTATTTTCTTTTGGTGTTAAATTATTTTGTTCCTTATTTTCTCAAGGAAATGTTTATTTTTATCTTACTTTAAGCCATCGATTCATTTCCCAACCCGTCATGTTCGGGAAAAAGGACCGACTTTTAATGTTTTTAAAATTGGACTAGATGGTGACCAGAAGGCTATGGGATCACTGGATTAGCCCATAAATCTAATTTTTAAGGTTATTTTTTTTTGTTAAAAAAATTAAATCCGGATCTATCAAAAATACAGATCTAACTTTCAGGTGGGAGGTGCAGTCCACAACAGACTCTTTTCCGGGTTCTCATACAGACGTATTCGCAGCCGTGGTGAGTAGGACAATATAATTTAATTTCCGCAGCAGGAGGATCGAACTCAGAATGTGTTTGCATCTAAGGCCCGTCCGATATTACTGAACCACAAGGCCCGCTCAATTTTTTAAGATTATAGTATAAAATAATTAATAAATAGTAGTTTAGTGATTTCCTTTGGAAGAGAAGTTGTTTGTATATCTAATCCATAGAACTCGTGAATTGACTAAGTCTTTCCATAAGGTGGAGATCTGAAATGGGACCTCTCATTTTGGTTTGATCACGGACGTTTGCAAGATCTGATTGGGAACAGAGGTCCTATAGACCTGGGAATAACACTAACAGCCACAGTAGGAGAGGTTCTTAGTACCCACAGGAGAAGACGACACAGAGCTCCATTGCTAAATTTGATCGAGGATGAAATCGATAAAAACGAGTAAGCAGAACATAAATGGATGATATTCAGTTATGGATGCAGAAGGAAAACACATACAAAGGAAAGTTTTCTTCCAAAAACACATGGGATCAGATTTGGGAATCAACAACTCAGTACTCGTGGAGTACAAGTGTATGGTTCACGCATGCTACACCACAATATGCATTACTCATGTGGTTAGCAATTCAAGGTCGACTCACAACAGGGGAGCGCATAGCAAGATGGTGCACAAACATCAACACCACTTGTGTTTTGTGCCAAGCCACTATGGAAACCCTAAATCATTTATTTTTCTCTTGTGGGTACGCGGCTCAGGTCTGGTGCCCACTTATGAGAGGTTTGACGGGTGATGACTACAGCATGCACAGGAACATCATCAAAACACTAGTCAAAGATTCTACATATAATCATATCAGGCTCTTTAGAATTCAGTACGTTTTCCAGGAAACTGTGCAATGGATATGGTGGCATGAGTGGAATGGACATCGACATCGACATGGCACCAAGCTATCACGCCTCGATCGTACTGGAGAGACAGCCAAGGTTTTGATCACACCAAGATACTACATCCATAACCCACCAACCAACCCTGTTATTTCTTTATAACTTCTCTACCTGCCAAGATTCCACACCAGCCATGAGAGGTCAAGGATGGCGACTTAACATCCAGGAAAGTGGAGTAGGTGCAGTATTTTCCAAGAAGCGTTTGAGTTTTTAAGGATTCGGTTCTTTGATTAACCTTCAGACCAACTTGGCCAACATCGCATCGTTGAAAAAACAATATTGAATGCCTAAACCGCCCACGTTTGGAGCAGTGAGACGTTTCAAGAAACCCCAAAACTTTTTCACTTCTGGCTTCAAATCTTACAGAATCTCGTCAAAACACTTTGAATTTGTTTACATAGAGATAGTGGTAGTTTGAAACATGACATGGTGTATGTGGGTACACTCGAGAGAATTGGCTTCAGGATAGTCGTCGTTTTACCCGCTTGAAGAGGAACCGAGTCCAACTCAAGGTCTGCTGCCAAATGCGATCAACAAGAGCTGCAAAAATATTTTACCTATTGTTCTTAATAGTATTAGAATCCGAACATAAATATTACTTTTATTTAAAGAGAATTATATCTAATATCACTTCAGTATTCAAGAAATATATTTTCATTTTTACGTAAATGACAATGTATCAAACTATAAATGTAAGTTTCAAACCATAAGATATAAATAATTTTTTTAGTTTAACAAACGAGTAACAAGTCCAAATAAATCGTATAGTTGATTTTTTTTATATATATAAGACTTGGTATTTGACTCACTTGCAAGTTTCAATTTAAAAGACTTGTCGTTTGTCTTGATTGTTGTTAATTGTTAGCTTTAATGAACATTTATGGAGCAAATAACGGGTATTTTATATCTAATTTATACTATTATTTGAGAAATGAATTTGTTTACTTGTCATTTTCTCCATGATTTTAGGATAATTCATTAGTTTAATTACTATTATTATTTAAATTTTATTCTAATATATATTTATCATGACATTTAAGATAACTAGTAAACATTAATCTATTCTAGTATATTTATTATTATTCTATACTATTATTTGAGAAGTGAATTTGCTTACTTGTCATTTTCTCCATGATTTTAGGATAAATCATTAGTTTAATTACTATTATTATTTAAATTTTATTTTAATATATATTTATCATGACATTTAAGATAACTAGTAAACATTAATCTATTATAGTATATATACTTTTATTTAAAATATATATTTTAATATATATATATATACTTATCATGGTATTTAGGACATTTAGCTATTATTAAAATATATATTAACAAAATCTACAGAATATTTTAATTACGTTTATTTTATATTTAGTTTATGATTTTAATGAATAATATTATAGCCAATTTTTCTTATTCTTTGGAAATATTGATCCAAATACATATTATTACAAAATTAAAATTAGCATTAAAGGCAAAGCATCATTGAAAATAAGTCATAAAGTATAATTATATATTTATGTTAAATATTTTTATATATATAATATTAAACATTCATATTCCTAACCTTAAATAAATAAATTATTGTATGTACATGACAGAAATCAAAATCACAGATGAATTTACCTTATAATTAATTTTTCCATAAAATCACAAATGTTAAGAAAATAATATATTTAAAACCAAAATAGTAAATAC
This sequence comes from Brassica nigra, assembly GCA_016432835.1. NCBI lineage: Eukaryota > Viridiplantae > Streptophyta > Magnoliopsida > Brassicales > Brassicaceae > Brassica > Brassica nigra. The sequence goes on from JAEACV010000707.1 coordinate 38,774, forward strand.
TACATAAAGTATAAAATGAAAATTAACTTAAAATATTATATACTCCCTCCGTTTCTAAAAGATCCATGTTTTAGATTTTTCACACTTATTAAGATGAACATAAAATTTTAGCTACCAATGCATTGTTTTCCTTAATTAAAAATTTTCCATAATTTTGAACCAATAAGATTTTAGTAAATACAATTATATTTTTGGAAATGTACAATTTTTCATTAATTAATGTATTGAGAATATAAAAAATGTATTTTTTGAACGAAATTTTTTGTAAAACATAGATCTTTTAGAAACGGAGGGAGTATCTAGAAGCATGAAAAAATAGGATTAAACATTTATTATTTTCTGCTTTTTGTCTCATTGTTTTTAAATATAAATTATGGAGAATATATTGTGTTTGTTAGCTACTGTTATTCTGTTGATGTTTTATGACTTGTGATTGTTTTTATCCATTCAGTGCCTTTTGATTTCTTTTCAGCCAACAAATACATTAAGTGTTTAATTTCAAATTCAATTTTCTTAATTTCAAATCTACCTCATATAAATAAAGTTATGAAAAATATAATTTAGTACATTGATTACCAATATGAATATTGAGTTTTATTATTTATAATATCAAATTAAAATTTGTATCTAATTTAATAATTCAAATTTTCATAAAAATAAGCATTAAAATTAAAAATTATTAGGTATATATATATATATATATTAGTATGTACAAGGTGCGTGATATCAACTAGTACTAACATTATAATCCAACAGTTTTCAACCACTCTAAATTGTAAATTTAAATAGCACAGTTGACATAAATCCATAAAATTATATTGATTATAAATTAATTTTAGCTAATAAATTGCTAAAATTATTTCAACCACGAAACAAATTTAACTTTATGCCTTCGAATAAAACTTAATTTAATGAAACTGTAGCGTACAACCAAAGTTCAAAATTGATCAAACAGATAAATTAATCATGGTATCAAATAAAGGGAAAGAGGAAAACACGTTATTGTTGTTGAATTTCAGACATTCAAACAAAAGTAAATAACTTGAGATTTGATTCGCCGCAAACCGGTGATATCGTGGATTTATGGCAAAGTTTTCGGATTAAAAAATAAAACATCTCGTTATAAATGTAAAGCAAGTCCAATTTATCATGTTGATTGTGGTTTTATTTGTTTTGACCGAACGAATCAGATTTTTTAAAGTTTATAAAATATAATGTTGTAATTTAAGAAAAAAGTTCCCGAAAAGTCAAATGTGTTATTATTGTTCAGTAATTCTATAAATAAAATTAATAATCGTAAGCCCTTTTTCAAAAAAATAATAATTAATAATTGTTAGATAATATTCCATATTCCTAAAAGATGTATGTTTATGTGGTTTTACACATATTACTAAAACAGAATAAATTTTGATAATATATTATTTTCTATATTTACCAATTTTCCATATTTCTAAACTAATAGTATTTTAAAAAGTATTATTTTTATGAAGTTTACATTTCACGATTATTAATTAATACAAAATTGTATTGAAAATTAAAATATGCATTTTAAAAAAAAAAATCGAAACATTTATCTTTTAGGAACCAGGGAATAATAGATTTGTAATACTATTATAGGTTATTGGGAATTTGATACAACTAAGGTAAATAATTTTTTTTGGGGTTTCTTTGGTGTCTGTAGTGTGACTTTCAGTTTTAATTCGTACGTTAAATTTAGATCTATCTTTCAATGATATATGGACTTTCTGTGATCGGAAGGACGCCGTATGTTGCCTTCATTGTATTTTCCTTATATTGACCCTATGTTTTCTAAATACATTAGGCAGAAGGTACCAGGCATCAGCAGTGAAATATAACTCATTATCCGATTTTAGCAGACAATAGTTTGAAATATATATATTTCTTATCCGCAAAATATTTACCATTTTTATTAGTAGTAGTACAGAGAATAGAATATGTGTTGTGCACATTATGACCACTTTCAATGCCATCCATTCGAATGGTTGCTCAAAACGTAGTTAGAAACCGCGTGCATAACTTCATGGCATCCTGTGCGTTGTAATAATTTCTTGCCTAAAATATATAAAATAATGATACAACAAGCAAATACAAGACAAAAGACAAATATTAGGATTTTTTTTTTTTTTGAACAACAACAATTCATTAAGAAGTAGTTTAGGCCGAGCCTGATACAGATAGACAGGAGTTATGCAGGACAAATATTAGGATCATACTACGAAAATGGCATCTAGAACTCAAATGATTGTTCCCTCAGGGAACATATATATTTGAAGTCCCATAATATTTGTATATTACTAGAACGCGAAACTATATTCTTTGTTATCACACAAAATATGGAAAGTTGGTGTAGTTATGCAAAATACAGTCAGTTAACTATATGTGTTAAAGCATATATGTTTTGTTTTTGTTTGCAATAGAACGTTTTAGGCTTTTAAAATATTACAAATTGAAATTCATTATAATTTTCGATGAACCTGCTGTAGATTTCATTTTAATTGTTTTTGTTTTTTTTTTCTTTTGCACACTTCGATTTCTTGATTTACATTTCAAATTAATGCTAGGACATTGCCGCCAATTAAAAATTTGCAATATGCAAAAAGAAAATTTGTGTAGACATTATTGCTACATGCACATGCACTTTTCAATTGCATTGTAATTTTGTATTAATGGAATTGGATTATAATATAAAGAACATCAATCCATGTTCTGATTGGCAAAAAACTTACATTACTTGACTGCTATAATATGGCTCGACAGTATCCGCAATGAAACTATGAAAATCAAAATTTGATTGGTTGTTGTTGTTGTTGTTCTTTTTCTTCTTCTTTTTACGATTCTTTAAGATTGATATGTTTTCCAAATCTCATTACCATTCGAAAAAAAAACATAGTGGAAATCGAGCTGGTCCTATCTGAGTTCACCTTTTGTGTCTCTCGGCACCTAATTTATTTTTGGTCCATTACAATCTACTTACTATGTCAGGTTATCCAACTAACAATACCCACTTTACCCTTACCCGTTCGTAGCAAGCTTCACTCATAGATGAAACATTTGTAGTTGTGGACAGTGATACAAGAAGCTCCGGCAGCCAGAAAAGTCTTGGTGAATAAATTCGGGCGAGAACCTTAGGTCCCCCATATGACACAAGATTTACCTCCCTAGAAGCACAAGTGGAAAAAGCATAGAATTAAAAAAATTAGTACATGTGGTTTGGTTTTAGGAAGGATATTTGAGAATGTGCTTTGTGAGGCATCATCAGTAGGAGCAAGCAAGCCAAGTCAGATATATTCTTCTCTTTCTCTGCCTTTTCTTTTGTTCACTATAAAAACAAACCTCATCGTCCTCTCTTGCCCTACACTCAACTAAACAAAC
>JAEACV010000036.1:0-19543 GCA_016432835.1 Brassica nigra
CCGTACATCATCTCATGATCTCGGCAATGGCAGCATCTTGGTTCCTTAAAACCCATGTCCGGATCGCTCGAGATCTACAATGGTTCTTCCACAAAGCTCCCCATTGTTTAAAAGATTCATCTTTAACACGCCTAAAGCTCGAAGCCACATTGCTCGAGATCCTCTAACGACGGAAAATCTACAAATCCAAGTCCATCTCAAACTCCGATACTCGAATTTCATTGATTAGAAACGACATTCTCAAATCTACGCCAAAACCTTCCCAAACTCAAAAGATTTCCAAAACGACCGGGAGGATAAGATCGAACAACCCACGGACGGAAAGATGGCTCGGCGGGCGCACGCTGGCGCAGCCGCTCTAGCCGGGCGGCATTCGCTCATTGGCGGTGCACGCGTACGCTGGTCGGCGGCGCGGCACTTCGCCCATGCCATGCTTCTCGCTGGGCCGCCTACATGGCGGCATCTGCCATACGCGGCACCGCCGCGGTTAGCCTTCGTTTCCAGTCATGGGTCAGCTCGCCGGTCCACGGCCCTCGCCTCGTCTTGGTCCTATCGTCCGTTCGATCCCATCTTAGCTTGTTTGACAATCTACGCAGTTTTAAACTATCACGTTATTCTCAAACACCACTATCTCGACTTTACGAGGAATTGAGTTTCCTTCGAAACACCAAACCTTCAAAGACCGCCCTTCAAAACCGTAAAACGCTTAAACGCCCAACATGGTCAAAACGCCCAATGCACGCATTTTCCAAAGGAAGGGATAACTATGACGGTTTATCTTATCCTCACATAAGAGATAAATGTCCAAGAAGATAAATATCAAGTTTCCAGAAGATAAATGTCAAAATTTCCAAGATAAATGTCAAGTTTCCATAAACACGAAGATGGACGAAATGGAAAACGCCTCGACTCGGCCGAAGATAGAATACCTTAGGAGGAGTATATAAGGAGAGCTTTGAGCAAGAAGCAAACCAGATCACAAACTTTCAAGCACTTAGCACTTAGAGCGATTTAGCATTCTTTTCCGCCACTAGCGAGTAGGGCGACTCAACCAGATAGACTTAAGCGACCAGACTAGCGGATCTCCTCGACAGCCCTTACGCTCTTTCTTTTCTGTTGTACACGCCAAACGAGAATTCAGAAATAAGATCTTTTCGCCAACTTTTACGCATTTCTATTTTCCGCAACTTTATTTGATTGTTTCGCAGCGCCCAGCAGATATCCGACCTTCAAGATCGGTTAACTCGGTTTTCTCCATAAATCTTTATCGGAAATTGACCGCATTTCGCCCTACAGTTTGGCGCGTATAGGTTACGGATCTATCTATCTCGCGAATCGCACACGCCGATCATGTCACCGACGCCACCAAGGATCAGCCAGCCAGACGAACACCGCCGACGCCAACGCTGAGAAGACTCCAGCTGAGACGTCCGGCAAGCACATGCTGATGCAAACACCGAGGCGCCGTGCAGATGAAGGAATCATTACCTACCAGCGCTGGCGAACAACAGGACAAGCTGATAACCCTCGCCGCAAACAGGTCGACACCTTAACTGCGAGGGAGCAAGTTGCCGCTGATCCACCTAAGGCACGCCAGCAGAAGACTCGACTTCGATCTCCGGCACGAAAGAAAAAGATGCCCAGAGCTCCACCTGAAACGGCTCCGAAGGACAGCAAACGACCTCGCAGAACCTTCCACCTGCCGGAAACAAGGAAAGCCACGCCGAAGATCGATCTAGATATCAGCACCAATCGATCCTTCCGATGAAGACGCTGACATCCACCCCGTGAGAACTCCGGCCAGTCCGCCGGCAGACGGTATCCTTCGACAGGCCCATGACAGTAAGAGGAAGAAGAACTCCATGGATGGAGCAAGAACTCGCAGGAAGATCAAACTCGATCTATCGCTAATCCAGCCGACAGGTTCGAGGAACGCCAGCAATAGCAGATCCATGATCTCCGCTGGACCTCAAAAGACCGTGGCTGAAGCGAAAGCGTGAAATCGCGAAATCCATCAGCGACCAGTTCCGACCGAGATCGATAGACTTCTCGAAGCACGAAAAACGCCGCTCACCACCATCACGGAAACACGATCTCAGCACCTGTGGAAGATCAAAACCCGTCTATGACGGTATCGACGGATCCTAAGTCGCACCTCGCAGTCCTTCCAGATCGCAATGGGTAGGTGCAAACTCCCCGAGCTGGACGCAGGTCATTGTCTTCTTCGCCGAGCACCTCAAAGGTGCTGGCGCCGAAAGTGGTTCTCCGGCTCAAAAGGAACTCCATCGAAGCTTCCGCTGGCCTCGGCGCTTTCAAACAGTATCCATGTTCATGGACAGAAAACGTCCGACGTGGATCTATGGAGTCTAGCTCAGGCGAAGACGAAATGCCCGACTTCATGCTTAAGGTTCAAACTGGTGATGGCCAGAGTAACGGCAGCGACAATGTCGCAATCGACGCCTCGAGGAAAACTTCGTACAAGTCGGTTCCGGAAGTGGATACTACTGAAAAGCCGCGACAATCCCAGATACTTCCACAAGGCAACGGACTTCATCATCATGGAAGAAGAGATGAAGCTTCTATCGCAGAAGCACGGACCGCAGAAACCGCCCAAGAAGAAACCTCTCGAACTACAAATACGCCCATCACGGGGAAGACGCCCAAGGCGGCATAACTACGCCATCAACTCGAGCAAGGCAAACCTCCGAAACACCTGGACCAGGAACCAGTACAAGGATAACTCCTATTGCGAAGTTCCACGACCAGAGGTCACTCCATCGCTAACCGCAAGGTTCTCGGCGCCCGCTCGCGAAAACTCTCACCGCTAACTATCAAAGGTCAAGAGTATAAAGGACTTCTCCTCGACTCCGAACCGCCAAAGACCAACAAAACTGTCTCGAGGACCGCTGACGTAAAATCAATCGGGAAAACGCGAAGAAGACAGACTAACTAAGGGAACAACAGCAGCCAGAGGGTAAACATGATCATCGGAGGATCACAGTTCTACCAAGACTCTGTCTCATCGATAAAGCCTACGGGCTTAAAAGCCGACCAGTTCCAACTGGTTCCCGTGACAGCGATGTTCCTAACCACAAATCGCTTCGAGGAACACGAGACCGCCGAATCGACAAACCTCACTGCGATCCTTTGGTAATCGACCTGGTCATCCAGATCTCGGTCGGCCGCATTCTCATCGATACAGAAGCACGGTCAACGTCATCTTCCGCGACACCCTCTACAGGATGAAGATCCCACTTGGGAAGTCGTCCCGAGCCAAAACCTTTGACGGGTTTTGCGCCACTACCATGACCCTCGGGAATTAAACTCGGTCATGGCAAAGGAAGTTACAAAGATCGCCGAGTTTGCAGTAGTCGACAACCCGCCATCTACAACGCCATCATGGGAACCCTTGATCAACTCCATGAAGGCAGTACCATCCACATATCACCTATCAAGTTCCGACTCGACCGAACCGCAGCCATCCGGGGTAGTCGAAGCAATCGAGACTCATTACTGCCGAAGTTCAAACTTGAAAAGATCGAACGCTTCGCGGCCAACCCAAACGAGCAAAGGAATCACACAACATTCCGAAGACTAAGAAAGATGATCCAGAATCATCCGAACAGGCAACGATTCAAGACGGCGACAAAGCCTCAGAATCCACCGCCAGAGAGCGATAGCTCGACCCCGACAAACCACTGATCCGACCAGCACGATCGAACGGCACGCACGGGAGTAAAACGTCCCGCGGCAACTATCAGAACTACGAGATGGCTTGATCCTCGAAAGAGGTACGAGGCAGCTCGTCAAACCCGGCGAAGTTCAGCTATCCCCTCACCAAAAGGGGGACTATGATACCCTATACTCCACAAAACGCCAAAATCCGCATATGTACTCTTTCAAATTTTAATAAAATTCTTTCTATCTTTCATGCTCACTTAAACGCATCAACGCCGAAAACGAAAATCATATCTTCAAAAGAAACGCGACGCCGCAACTTAAAAAGATAACAAAACTCGTATTATCCGCAAAGACAGTCCACCAGCGACTTAATAACTCCGCCGTCGATTGGCCCGACGGACGCATAAGAAACGCTTTCACTCAATACAAAATCGTAGTCAGACCTACAAGGTCCTCTTACATCCGACAAAGGATATCATAGCTATATACAAGAAACCCAAAATTTTGGTTTAGCATCTCGGATAAACTCCGAAGATAGCTCGATTCTTTTAACACAAGTCATATAAGCCGTACTAGTCGCGGACTTTAAACGAAAAGAATCAGGAAGAAATCACTAACAGGCAAAGCGAAAGCCGATCAGTCATCGCACAGCCTCAAAGCTGAGAGTAAACCTAGGTCTTGCCCTAAACCCAGTCTTGCTGGATCTTGACATCTCACAGACATAGTATCGTATACGAGATCCCAAAACATGTCTCTTATCGCTTACACCTAAAACGCTCACTAAAAAGTAGCATACGGACCAAGCGACGAAAAAAGAGTTAGGATCTGGTGACTACTCGCATCCTTCCCTCTACACTTGACAAAGTATTAATCAAAACAAAAGACGAAATCTCGCAAATTGTCATATTCATAAAAGCCGCAAAAGACGGCAGGATTCAAAGCCACCAACGGCCAGTCCCAAAACATAAGTATGCAACCTCCAACGATCGCAGGATAAAACTACTAAAAACGGCCACACATGGCCAAAAAATTCAATTCACAAAAGGAAGTCAACATTGAGAAATCCGGATGCGGAAATCCCAAATGAACTAGCAGGCTGGTCCACTTCCTCATTCATCGAGCATTCCCACCATTCTCGGCGTTCTCATCGGGCTCGGCCTCCCAGATCCTCGGAAACCTCGATAGGTTCCCATAGTCTCCGGACTCTTTCTTCTACCGGAGGAACCAAGGACTCAGCATGAGCACACTCGGCCATGAAATCCTTCATTTCAGCAATCTCGGAATCGAAAGAGAAATCTGGGTTCTGAGACTTGTAAAGGTTTACGACCGAACCCCGGCACTCGCGAAATCACCAACAAACTCCTGAGCTTCTTTAAAACATTGAAACTCAGCAGCAAGCGATTCGCCCGTCTTGCCACCTCCGCTGCGACAATCCTTCTTCCTCTCCTTTCCGCCCGTCACGAGCCCGGCGTGAAGCTCAGCTTGCTTCGCGTTATGTGCCTTCACCTCTTGTCGGAACCGGAAAAGCTCTCTCCCGCTTCTGTGGTCTTAAAGTTAGCAATCCCGATTTGCGGAAACTCGAGTCAAAGCGCCTCGCTAAACACTCTTAGTCCCTGCATAAAACTCAAGATCAGCAAGCATGCTTATATACAGATCGACGCAATGTTAAAGTTGAAGGGCCAAACTCGTTGACACGTTGGGAGCCCTCGGCAAAACCCGTTGTTTCTCCTCATCCTCCAGCGACTTCGTCAGTAGTAAACTCCGGAGGAAGGCCATCAAAGAAGTTGTTAGGAGGAAAACCGCTGGCTCCGCCTTTTCCGTTGGAGCAAAACTAGGTTTTCTCCCAGCGGTGAAGGACTTTCGAGCCTTCCCCATCATCGATTTCCTTTCCCTACGAGACCTCTGTCTGCGCCTCGGTAGGAGCAGCGGTGACAGGTTCGCGTCATACGACGGGACAGGACCTCGGGACCGATAAAGCTAACCGCATCTCGGATCCGTTCGAGGGTGAAGGATTTCCAGAAAACGCCTTTGGCGAAGAAGATCTCTCTGACAAAGACGTCACCAGGCAAATCGGTAGGGTTGTTCTGAAGCGAAAATTTTTCAAAACTTCGCACTTCGAAAAGGTGAGATAGACAACAGAGTTTTCGTCATTATTACCTCGGTTGAAGTTCCATGCTCGCGGAAATAGATGGAGGCAGCTCTCCTCGACAGACTCGCCATCTATTTGGGCGAAGAAGAAACGCTCCTACCACGATTTGGGATTCGTAGTCCCCTGAATCACGGCCATATCCTTCTTAGGCAGCATGGAATAGTAACCGTCACTCCCGTCGGCCGAGTGCCCCAAAGACATTCAAAATCATCGGGACCAAGATCAATCCCGAGTTAAGTAGCTAGCGATCAATCGCCAAGCCAACTCTCCAAGGCAGGAGCGCTGAGTTGGCTGATCGAAGTTCGAAGCGGTGAAGCGCACGAACAATGGCACCAGGGATTGGGAACCACATACGGCAGTACGTAAAGAAAGCTTCGTAACATGTAAAGAAACCTTGCGGAGGATTCCTTGCACTCTCGTTACCAACGGGAATCCGGAATTTGACTCCTTCAGGAACCTGGTAAAATCTCGAAGAACCTTGAGATATTACGAGAAACCGAAGCTCGTAAAAGAGACACCGGGCTGCCTCAGAGGCCTCCTCGGAACAGGGATCTCTGGCAGTGTTGGGGGCGAACCTACAAGGGCTCGGTAATATGCATTCTTCTTTTCCTCCTCGACCGACTCCTCCTGCTTCACCGTCACATGGGCAGGAGAGTCATCCGAGGACGAATGGGAAGAAGAGTTTCTCTTTGAAGATCTTGAAGACATTGTTCTTAAAGAGAAAGGATTCTTGAGAGAGAGTAAAACCTTGTGATGAAGTAAGAATGAGATTTCTTACTCCATATAAAGGAGGTAAAATCACTATTTACCCCGATTTTCGGCAAACGATTACGTCTCAACACCTTCCCACACGGCTATACCGCAAGCTAGGATCCGACAGGCTCTACGATTCCTAGCTATCTGGGGATAACTGTTGGGGTCAAAATCGGTCAATGGCGAAATCGTCACGAAAATCCTCGAAAAGAAAGCCAACGATCAAATCCAAGAAGCGGGTGCGTCGCTCGATAAAACTCCGCGGAAGGCTCGTCCACTCCCATCTGGCCAGCGGCGAGGGTCCTGGCGCCCATCCATGCGATCGTCTCATGATCTCGGGCAATGACAGCATCTTGGTCCCTTGAAACCCATGTCGGATTGTCGAAATCTACAATGAGTCTTCGTAAAGCCTTCCCGATTGTTTAAAGATTCATCTTTTAACACATCTAAAACTTCGAACCACATTGCTCTCATCCTCGGCGAAGGAAAATCTGCCGATCTAAGTCCATCTCAAATCCGATACTCGCGGAATCTCGTTGGATTAAAGCGATTATCTCAAAATCCACGGCTAGAGACCCTCCCAAACTCAAAAGATTTCCATAAGCGACTGGCGAGGAAAGATCGAACAAACCCAGACGGCAAAGACGGCCTGGCACGGCGGCACAGCGGGGCGGCTGGCACCGGCACGATGGGGCGGGCTGGCGCCGGCAGGGAGCGGGCTGGCGCCCGGCGGCCGCAGCGGCTGGCTGGCGCGGCGGCACCGACCTGGCGCCCGGCTGCAGCGGGGCGGGCTGGCCTGGCAGCGGCCGGCCTGGCGCCGCGGCACAGCGGGGCCGGCTGGCGCGGCCTGGCGCCCGGCGAGGCGCGGCTGGCCTGGCGGCACCCGGCCTGGCGGCAGCGGGGCAGCTGGCTGGCGCCCGCGGCACCGACCTGGCGCCCGGCGGCAGCAGGGCAGCTGGCTGGCCTGGCGCCCGGCGGCACGCTGAGGCGGACCGGCCTGGCGCCCGGCGGCACCGACCTGGCGCGGCGGCACCGGCCTGGCGCCGGCGGCACCATCCAGCGGGCGGCCTGCCGCCCGGCACCGGCCTGGCGCTGGCGGCACCGTCATGCGGTCGGCCTGGCGTCGGTCCAGCGGCCCTCGTCCCGTCTCGGTCCTATCGTGCCGGTTCGATCCCATCTTAGCTTGTTCGGATCAATCGCAAGTTTGGTATGATCACAGTTACTCTGGAACGCCACTTTCTCGACTAAACAAGGAATTGAGGTTCCTTGGAAACACGAAACCTTCAAAGACTGTCCTTCGAAAAACGTAAAAGCCTAAAAGCGTAGCGTGGCAAAACGCACGTCTGATTTTCGAAAGGAAGGATAACTATGACGGTTTATCTTTATCCTCACATAAGAGATAAATGTCAAGTTTCTAGAAGATAAATATCAAGTTTCAGAAGATAAATGTCAAGATTTCCGAAGATAAATGTCAAGTTTCGATAAACGAAGATGGACGAAAATGGAAAAGCCCAACTCAGCCGAAGATAGACCGCCATAGGAGGAATATATAGGAGAGCTTTGAGCAAGAAGCAAACCAGATCACAAACTTTCAAGCACTTAGCACTTAGGCGATTTAGCATTCTTTTCTGTTTTCGCTAGCGAGCTGCGACTCAACTAGGATAGACTTAGCAACCAGACTAGCGGACTCCTCGACAGCTCTTACGGCCGATTTCATTTCTTGTTATACACGCTCAAGCGAGAATTCAGAAATAAGATCTCTTTAAGCTCAACTTTTACGATTTCTATTTTTGCAACTTATTTTTATTGATTGTTTCGTGTGCGGCCCAGCAGATATCCGGGACCTTCAAGGAAGATCGGGTTAACTTCGGTTTTCCTCCTTAATCTTTATCGGAATGAAGGTGCGAATTTGGTTCCCACATCGGTTATCATAGAAGAAAGCCATCATGTTGAAAGTAATGTCCAGCAGCAAATTTCTCACATGACTTATAAGCATCTTTAAAGTCAGGATCATTTTCATACATACCTTTAATCTGCTCAAAACCCAATAGCTTGACATCTAAAGTGTTTAAGAGGACACACCTTCGAGACAATGCATCAGCCACTATGTTTTCTTTACCTTGTTTGTACTTGATCACATAAGGGAATGTCTCAATGAACTCGACCCATCTGGCATGTCTTTTGCTTAGTTTGTTCTGTCCTCTAAGGTATTTGAGAGACTCATGATCCGTATGTATCACAAATTTCTTGGGCCAAAGGTAGTGCTGCCAAGTTTGCAATTCTCTCACCAATGCATACAACTCCTTATCATAAGTTGCATAATTGAGTGTGGCGCCTCCCAGCTTCTCACTGAAGTAGGCTATGGGTCTCTTTTCCTGCATCAAAACAGCACCAACTTCAATACCAGATGCATCACATTCAATCTCAAAAGTTTTATTAAAATCTGGAAGTATAAGAAGAGAGGCATTAGTAAGCTTCTCTTTAGGCATTGGAAGGCATTTTCTTGAGCTTCTTCCCATTTGAATCCCACATCTTTCTTGATAACCTCAGTTAAGGGAGCTGCTATGGTACTGAAGTCCCTCACAAATCGCCTGTAGAAGCCAGCAAGTCCATGGAAGCTTCTTACTTCTCCCACTGTCTTAGGGCTCGGCCACTCTTGTATAGCCTTTACTTTCTCTTGATCAACTTTGACTCCATCTGCACTCACAACAGAACCTAAAAAGACCAAGTTATCTGTACAAAGATTACACTTCTTAAGATTAGCATATAGTCTTTCTTTCCTCAACACATCAAGAACAGCTCTAAGATGATCTATATGCTCCTTGAGACACTTTCTGTAGACTAGGATGTCATCAAAATAAACTACAACAAACAATCCTATGAATGATCTAAGCACATGATTCATCAGTCTCATGAATGTACTAGGTGCATTTGTCAATCCGAATGGCATTACTAGCCATTCATACAAACCATGCTTTGTTTTAAATGCAGTTTTCCATTCATCACCCTCTTTCATCTTAATTTGATGATATCCACTCTTTAGATCAATTTTAGAAAAGATGCAAGAACCATGCAACTCATCAAGAATATCATCTAATCTAGGGATAGGGTGGCGATACTTCACTGTTATGTTGTTGATGGCTCTGCAATCAACACACATGCGCCAGCTTCCATCTTTCTTGGGAACTAGAAGCACTGGTACCGCACAAGGACTCATGCTTTCACGGATATGGCCCTTCTCCATCAGTTCCTCTACTTGTATTTGTAGCTCTTTAGTCTCCACGGATTAGTTCTGTATGCTGGCGGTTAGGAAGGGTAAAACCAGGTACAAAGTTGATTTGGTGCTCTATCCCTTTTACTGGTGGTAGTCCAATGGGGTTATCTTCAGGCAACACATCTTTATATTCCTGCAAAAGCTCAACAAGTTCACTCGGATACATCGGTGCAAGATCAGGTAAACTCAAGAGTGTTTCCTTATAGATGAACAATAGAATAGGTAAATTAGAGCAGAGAGTTCTCTTAACATCACCAGACTTGGCATAGAAGTTCTGTTGCTTGGTTGGTTCAGCTTTGAGGTCAGTTTCTTTCTGAGTTTGTAGCTGAAGTTGATCTTGTTGTACTTCTTTAGAAGTTAGTGGCACAAGAACGGTTTTCTTCCTTTAAACTCAAAGGTGTGCTTGTTTGCATATCCATCATGCATCACACGTCTATCTGATTGCCACGGCCTTCCAAGAAGAAGGTGACCAGCCTCCATAGGTAAAATATCACACAAAACCTCATCTTCATACTTTCCAATGGCTAAGGAACCACAACCTGAGTATAAACTCTCATCTCTCCTTCATCATTGAGCCATTGCAGCCTGTACGGTTTAGGATGTTTCTGAACCTTCAATCCCAGCTTCTTTACCATAGTCTCACTTACAACATTAACACAGCTGCCTCCATCTATGATAGGACTACAGACTTTTCCTTGCACAAGACATCGAATGTAGAATAGATTTTCCCTTTGCTCCAACTCCTCGGTCTTACTTTGCAGATCCAAAGTCCTTGCAACCAACAATCTTCCAGTAACCGGATTGGCTACATACTCCTCTTCTGAACTGGATCCTTCCTCTTGCTCCGGCTCATCATCCTCAGACTCATATTCCCCATTATCAAGAAGGATCATCACACGTTTGTTGGTGCATTCATTAGCATGGTGTCCTCTTCCTTGACACTTAAAGCACTTAACATCTCTTGATCTGGTAGTAGAGGCCTCAGTTTTTTCCTTTCCTTGTTGATAGTACCAGTAGGTTTGGCCTCCTCTTTCTGATATGGCTTACGCTCCTTTTGGTAGCGCGCTTTATCCTCCTTAGCACCTTGATACTTAGTTCCATAGCTACTCCGAGAATTCCCTTTTCTTTTCGCTTGTTGCTCCACAAGAATAGCTTTGCACAACATCTCTTCCAAGTCCACGTAGTGCTGCATCTCCACATTGTCTTGTATTTCACGGTTAAGTCCTCCAAGAAATCGTGCCATAGTAGCCTCTCTATCCTCTGATATACAAGCCCTCAACATCAGCAGTTCCATTTCTTGAAAGTACTCTTCTACAGACCGTGATCCTTGTGTGAGCTTTCTCAACCTTTGATGGAGATCACGATGATAATGGCTTGGTACAAACCTCTTGCGCATAACAGACTTCATCGCATTCCATGTATCAATAGGATATTCACCATTGCGTCTCCTGTTTGTAACCAACTGATCCCACCAGCTCAAAGCATAATCATAGAATTATGTAGCAGCCACTTGAATCTTCTTAGTCTCTGAAGAATGCTTACAGTTGAAGACAAGTTCTATCTTCTTTTCCCACTCAAGATAAGCATCTGGATCAGCCTTGCCATGGAAAGGAGGGATTTTAAGCTTTATTCCAGCTAGCTCATTGCGTTGTCTACAGCCCTCATGATCATGCTGTGATCTTCTACTGCTAGGTCTTGAACCGGAGCTATGGCTACTTTTCTCATAGAAGTTATCAGTCTCTTCTGATGCAGCATGTTCACGCTGACCACGTCTGTTCCTTCTTTGCTCACGTCTCTGATCAGGTGTTTGTTCCTGTCCATCATTCGGTCTCTGATCATACTTTTCTTCCAGCAACTTCACCATAGCATCCATAACTTGTTTGGTGATTGCTTCTTGTAACATTCGGTTCCTTCTCATAAAAGTTGCATCATCTTCCTCGGATCCCATTGCTACCTGATACACAAAACAAACTTGAACCAGTAAATAGTTCAAAGGATTTAAAACAAAGAATCAAAATAAGGAAACAGAGATTCAAATCAAAGCGGCAAAGATGATACTTGAGCAACACGACGATTTGAACTATATAACTTCTGAAATCGAAAAAACACAGATCAGATTCAACAGATGATGAATTGTGATTCAATGGACTCTGATTTATGCTATCAAGAACAGATCGAAACACACAACACTAGAAACTTTTAGATCAATCAATCTAGTAATGTAATCAACAAGAAGGTGAAAAGGTTTTGTTTAAAACTTGATCAAAACTCTTAGATCTGTCAATAATGAATCACAAAACAATAGATCTATCAATTGTAACAATGAAAACAATCAGATCAAGTGAGAATCAACACACAAGAATCGAAAGATCAAAGATATGAATTGATAAAGAATAGATCTTATGAACACACAAAGGAAATCGAAACTCCCTTCGAGTGCTCGATACCACTTAATGAACTCCTAGGATGCTTCTCTGGATGGAACTGGATAGATCCTTGCACAAACGAGTCAAGGCTCAAGTTTATCAAGGCTTGTGGATCGATTGTTGACACAAGAGGCTGCGGAAAGGCTTCTTGATACTCCTAGGCTTAGATCGGATATGATACACCTCACTAAAGCCCTTGGGTGTTGGATATTACACACCAACAAACTGGATATTACACACCAGACACTCTCATGATAAGCAAGGGAGAAAGAAAACACAAAGGTTTAAAGAAAAGACTTGATTGCTTCTTAGGGTTGCGGCTACATCACTATATATAGGCTGAGACTTGTACATGCACAAGCTCATTAAAGGAACACGCTCCTTGTGTTTCAAATTACAAAAGAAAATAACAAAACCATAGTCTAATTATAACATAAGATAGAAATGCATTCGAGATGCACCCATGATGCATCACCTAGGAGATATGTAAGTGAACTTGATGCCTCGTTAAAAACCTTGATTAGAAAACCCAGTGGGACAAAACTAATCAAGGGAAAAAGAGTACACCAAGCCACTTGCCTAGATGATGATCAGCTTGATGGTAAGATTACATGAAGGGTGATAAGTGTAGTGTGTCTTGGCAGATCAAGCTTCTACCAAGACAGTCTTCTTGCTTCTTAGAGGTCTTGAGAATGTTTCCAACAGCTTCTTTGAGTCTTCTTGTTCTTGCACGAGTCATAGGACCTTTGGGAATGGCTAAGACATCATCTTCTTCAGCTGGTTTCTCTTTAGTCTCTCCATCTCCACCAACTAGCTTGAACTCTCCATCTTTATCATCTTGCTGGTCCATGATCATATCAGTTTGTAGTTGGGATACACCAACAAGAAAACATCGCTGCAGAAACAGAGCATGACGATGATGAAACAGAGTCGACACATGCGGAAGAAGAGAGAGCAGGCTGCAACTCAGGAAACAAGGCGTTCAACTCCTCAGAAAAAAAAACCAGTTACCTTGAAGACTACATACTAGTTGCAGAGCTAGAATGTGAGTTGCTACTTCTCTCAATCAATTATGAACCATTTAACTTTCAAGAAGCAAAGGCTAGTAAGCAATCGACAAATGCATGTGAAGATGAGATCGACTCTATCAACAAGAATAACACTTGGGCGCTAGTAGACAAGCCATTAGTCAAAATCATTGATCTCAAGTGGGTTTTTAAAATAAAGAGGAATTCTAGATGGAACAATCGACAAATTCAAAGCAAGACTTGTTGCAAAAGGATATGTACAAGAACATGGAGTTGACTTTGACGAGGTGTTTACTCCACCAGTTGCTCGACTAGATATGATAAGACTTCTAATTGGTTTGAATAAATGGGAGATTCATCATATAGACGTCAAGACTGCCTTCTTACATGGAGAATTGAATGAAGATGTCTATGTTTCTCAGCCTGAAGGGGTTGAAAATAAGGGAGAAGAACATAAAGTTTTCAAACTCTGAAGGCTTTGTATGGCTTGAGACAAGCTCCCGTGCTTGGAACACGAAGCTCGGTCAGATTCTCAAGTAGCTGGGATTTAACAAGTGTTCAAAGAGCTCTGTATACATAAGGAAGATGGAGGTAAGCTACTTCTTGTAGCCATATATGTTGACGATCTTTTTGTTACTGGGAACTCTGTTGAAAATACCAAAGACTTCAAAAAGAATATGTCGAAGAACTTTGGGATGTCGATTTAGGTTTATTAACCTATTACCTCGGGTTAGAGGTGAGACAGAGTTGGGAAAGCATTATGATCAGTCAAGAAGCTTATGCTAGTCGTATATTAAAAGAAGCAGGAATGGATGGTTGTAATCAAACATGCATACCGATGGATTTTGTATGCAGCTCTCAAAGGATTGGACGAACCAGAAATCGGCAACTCTTTACGAAGAAGAATCAGATGCCTCAGATATGGCGTTTTCTGTTGGTATCTTAAGCAGATACATGCACTCAACGAGCATCACATGGCAATGCTCTGAAGCAAGTGTTAAGGTATCTGAAGGAGCGCTCGGGTATGGAATGATGTTCAAGCAAGGAGGTTGAAGAAGCTCATTGGATACAATGACAGCAGTCACAACACTGATCCTGATGATGGAAGAAGTACAACAGGACATTTTTGTCTCGAAACACACCAATAACTGGGTGTTCTCAAAAGCAAGACACGGTGGATCTATCCTCTTGAAGCAGAATTAATGGCTGCAACAGAAGCTGCAAAACAAGCTATTTGGCTGCAAGACCTGATAAGCGAAATTACAGGTAATTAGAAGATTGAGAGACTTTGATTCGTGCAGACAATAAGTCAGCCATCGCTCTTGCCAAGAATCATGTCTTTCACCGTCGAAGCAAGTACATCAACAAACGGTTCCACTTTATTAAGTGAAAGAGTTGAGCAAGACGAGATTAACATAAATCATGTACCGGAACAGAGCAGAGAACAGATATCTAACTAAAGCTCTGGCAAGGATCAAATTCAAAGAGATGAGGGAGCAGACTGAAGTTCAAGATCTAACGAAAATGGCTTGAAACTTAAGGTAGAATATGTTGGATAAGCTTCAAAAGGTTATTTATTAAGCAAGTTATTCATAAAGGAAATTTGAATAATTAATAGGTTTAGGATAAATATAGTTCCTAGATCATTGTGTAATAGGATAAGAAAGATTTGTAAAACGAAGAAACAGTTTTATATTTCTGTGTGTCTTGATTACTTTATTATTTACAATGAACATTTAAATTACTACGCAAATTTGTATTCCTGTTATACAATTTACGATATATTATCGTATGGGTCTTGTTCTCGTGGTAGAATGAACCCAATGATGGTGTAATTTGACTTCGAATCTTTGGTTTAGGTTCTCTGAAATTCTGGATTTTTGGAAAATGTCTATTAGTGAAAATAACATGCACCTATGATTTGACTAAAAGTTCAATGTTCTAATGTTGTATAAAAGTTTTTTCCAAGGTCTTAGTAAAGTGAATCATTCCATAACAGTTCGACTAAAGAATCAAAACACATTATGCAGTATCAATCATGAACGCAGTTTTCTGTTTTTAAGTTTACAGATGCTTTCACACGCAAACTCTGAATAGCTAGGAAACAGCACAAGTAATGAGAGTCGTACTTAAAAAGTGTTGAAAGGATTCTTCAACACTTATTTATCCATGAGCAGAAGGGAAGCTACGGAATGGATCTCCAAATGCAGCAACATTCCCCGGACGTGAGAACACTACCTGCAATGTTGTGCAAACGGATGAAGCTAAGTATTTGTTTAGTGACACTGAGGAAACAAGGATGGCTTTATTTATATAGACATACGAGATTATTGGAACAGAAGGCAGAAACAATCATGAACGCTGTTTTCTGTGTTTAAGTTTACAGATGCTTTCACACGCGAACAAAACAAGAAAAAAACACAAGAAATGAGAGAAAAGTGTTGAAAGGATTCTTCAACACTTATTATCCATGAGCAGAGAAGCTACGGAATGGATCTCCAAATGCAGCTACATTCCCCGAACGTGAGAACACTACCTGCAATGTTGTGCAAACGGATGAAGCTATTCAATCAAGTATTTGTATAGTGACACTGAGGAAACAAGGATGGCTACATTTATATTTAATGTGTTACCTGGTAGTCTTCAAGGGTAAGAGTCTTGAAACCAGCTGCACAATAGTCGAAATAATATTCCCACGTCCTTATGAACTTATCATCGAATCCAAGATCCATGATTTGTCTGTGTACAAATAACAATATTTTTTTTTTGTTGGGACACGAGTGCAAATGTAAAGATTCCAACCATAAAAATAAAAGTTCTTAATGTAGATTTTACTTTCGATTTTCCAAGAAGTTCTTCCTCCAGCATCTCAACGTTTGGAAGTAATGAATCCCAATGTTCTCAACATTTTCTACGCTGTATTTTCTTAGTTGTTAGGAAGAGAGTATATAAAATGCATTTCAAGCTAAACTCTGATAAGAAAAAAAAGACTTTACCTCAACCTAGAAGACGAAGCCATGGCAGAAATTACTCTGGCTAAAGAAGGAAGACATCCACCGGGGAATATGTATTCTTTTATGAAATCTGAGTTTAGTCTATACTCATTGTAACGCTCTTCCGGTATCGATATGAACTGTTATTATACGCAAATATTAAAAACGATCAAAGGTTATGCAACCATATCGATATGTGCATGATCCAATGGAACTGTGAGGGGAAGAAACAAGTGTAACCTGCAAGACAAAGATGCCGTCTTCTGCAAGCGCAGCTTCACAGTGACTGAAGAATGTATCCATAAACTCGTGGCCAACATGTTCTATCATCTCACTGAAACAACATTCCAAAACTGTGATGTCAGAGACTCATAAAACATATTAGACAATTATATACAATTGAGAAGAAAGAAATGTATTACGTACCAAGATATGATTCTATCATATTTTTTAGCATCAGATAGTTGGCGATAATCACAAAGCTCAAATGTAATTCGATCCTGGTGATTCATAAGTTACACCCTTAGTTATAGCTATGGAATCATTAAAAAAAATCAATTAATGGATTGTTCAACACAAACCTGAAGTCCAGCTTCTTTAACTTTTCTTCTGCATATTTAAGCTGTTCAATAGATAGTGTGATGCCAGTGTATCTGCATCCAGTTCTTCTCACAACTTCCATGGCTAACGTTCCCCAACCACATCCAATCTCTAGAATCTCATGGTTCTTCTCTATTCTTCCCTAAATGTGCAACTGTGTTAATTAGATATGAGAGAAAATCATGTTCTGAATCAACAAGATAATGTTATTATCCTACCTTATCAATTAAAAAATATTTTCCTCATCTGTGCAGTTTCAGATCCTCGTTGTCTGACTATAAAATGTAAAATGGATAAAGTTATATTCATCGCAAATTAACAGAAGAATATAAAAGAGTGAGAAATCTCATTGTCACCTTGAATACCGCAGTGGAATAGCTCATGGTGTCATCCAAGAATAGAGCAAAAGCTCATTGCTCTGTAAAACATCCAGTAAATTAAAAGAAAGAAAAATGTTTTGTCATATTGGACAGAAAGGATGTGAGCATAAGACAACTTACAAGGTCATAGTGACGTGAAATGTTCCTTCGAGCTTTAGTTAAAGTGTTCTGCCTAGAGAAATGCTTTAGGAAATGCGTTGCAGATGTTAAACCAGCAGTCATAAACATCGGTGTCCACCACCTCTACATAAACCCAAGAAATGCAATATGACAAGTGAAAGCTTACATAATAACTTAGCTCCTGAAGAGTTTGAAACTTTACCTTTTCTTAGCAAGATTTGAGTTCTTTGAGTTCAATTCTTTGTTAGCAATGAGAATCTGCAAGTTTTTTAATCAAGAAGATATATAGATGTCAGAAGCTTCTTACTCAGCTCAGTCTCTGTTCTTCAATAAGTGCATGTACACTACCATACCATGATCAAATTGAGAAGTCCTGAATCTTTATCGGCAAACGAAAAATCTCCATTTATATAAGCATCGGCAAGTCCTAAATCTGCTTGTGTCATAACCTGTAGAGAAAAATTATACTTAAGCTTTTGGAAGAAACGTTAACATTGAGTTAAAAGAGCTCTTTCAGACCTTCCAGTAAAAAATGAGGACTGTGAATCTTTATAACAGATTCTAAGTTACATCTCAAATCCTTTCCTTTGAATGTGAACATTGTTCCTCCTTCTTCATATACTCTGTTAGGATATCTTCTAGTAGTAAGTATATGTAACATAAAATATATAAAGCTATGCATTATAGAGAGAGAAGTACTCACGTAACACAACCGGTTGATATGAATTGTCTCAAGAATCTAGTAAATAAAACCGAGCCCCTTTTCGGTTAGAGATGGTGGGACCATATAATTTGGTTTGCTCAGAGGAGGAGGAGCCATATGTTTCCCTAGCAGACTTTGTGCAGCCGTCATACCAGCCTGTTATAATGTTAGCAAACTATTTTACACCTAAAAGAACTATCAAGAGGAACAATAAATTGGATTATATATAGAAATGATCAATGCCTTCAGCCCATCTTCATGAAAACCATAGCCTGCAAAAAGGTAAAGGAACCAATGAATATTCACATGGATTGGGGTAACTCATTCTATCATTTTTATTTTTATTCTTGTGGATCAACTAGAGATTGACACTGTTTTCGTTTTGTCCACCAAAACCTTGTCATAAATGATTTGTTTGTAAATTACATGTTGGAAATGTAGTACTATGGTAAGGGTTTAATATTAAGTTTTCAGTTAAGATACAACAATATACTTATCAAATTATGTGTTAGGTCTTGATGGACAAGTTTTGATAAAATACAATATGGACAGGTACCAAAAGTTGAGAACTTCTAGTACTATATTTTGTATACGTGTATAACCATAATACTTTCTAAGAAGAAGGTAGAAT
Source organism: Brassica nigra (assembly GCA_016432835.1). Lineage (NCBI taxonomy): Eukaryota > Viridiplantae > Streptophyta > Magnoliopsida > Brassicales > Brassicaceae > Brassica > Brassica nigra. The sequence continues at coordinate 18,739 of JAEACV010000036.1, forward strand.
GAGTAAAATTATCTTAAAACGAATTTGAGTACCAAAAGTTAACAATCTCTAGTACTATATTTTTTTCTAGTACTATATTTTGTATACGTGTAGATCCATAATATTTTCTAAGAAGAAGGTGGAATGAGTAAAGTTTTCTTAAAACGGTAACAATAGAAAATCTAGGCGCTACCTTGATATGAACCACAGAACCATAGACCGCGCTTCCCTTGAATGTTGTTTTAGCTCTTGTGAAGCTTTCCAAGCAGAAACAGATGGCAGAGGATGACCAGTGGTCCACTTAAACAACGTCTTTTTTGGGGTAACCTCAGGATTAAATGTGAGAAAGTAGGGATCATGTTCCTCTCCAAGATTCTGCAAAGAAAACACAGTTGTTCCAATCTCGTTATATAATGGTTAAATTTATATCTAAACGTGTCATCAATATACCTTAACTATATTGAGCCAATATGTGAGGCTCGCTTTATTTTCAGAACTCGTTAGGTAATTGCAAGCGCTCCATGCAACACGATTACGCGGCATCAGATCAGTGTCACGGTGGAGATAAATATCACTACACGTTGACATGTTAGTTTACATGTATCATAATGCAACTTAAACAGAGACTAGTACATGTATGAGTTTACCTGTAAGCGTATTGGAACGCACAAGGCCTGGTTTCATCAGAGGTGGCGTCTTCTCGAGCAATCTCAGAGCATCTGGTGCGTTCATAGCTAATATACACTATCGAATACTTCCTGACATCCATTTTCAGTTTTACTACGATAACCATCCTCAGATGTTGAAACAGATTGTACATTGCAAC
>JAEACV010000340.1:0-36842 GCA_016432835.1 Brassica nigra
ACTCAATCTCACTGAAGTTTCGCATATCAAGTCTTGTTCTATTACTTTCTGATTTCCTTCTTACGTCTAGTAGCGAGGAATCAACAAGTCCGCCTATACCAAACTTGATTTACCAACGAAGTACTCTTTGTATGATGACTTCACACTTTCTCTGTTAATACATCTTCGATCTCTTAACAACTTGAGCATTCCCATATGCCTTATGGTTTTACCTTTTTTCCTTGCACTCTTCATCTTCCTTAGGATTTACTTCACATCTGCTTAATTTTAGGTTGAATTTGGGTTCCTTCTCCACATCTCCACTTTATGAACTTATACATGACACATTCCTCATACTATTCTTGAAATTCTCTTCACCCAGTTCCTTCATGAATTCCTTAGATTCTCATCCTTCAACTGAGTTCCTCAAATCTGAATGAATAAGCCATCTTGATTTTCTACTTGCAATCTTGAAGGTTCTCTATTCTCTCCTTATAAGGCAGCAAAATAAATCCTCCCAATTCAGCTTCATGATTCTTGAGATCCTACTCCATATCATCATTAATATCACTTCCTCTTAAAGCATAAGCAATATTTGCTCTTCTAAGGCTTCTTTGATCAGTGAAAACTTGCATCCTTTCTCCATATTGAAATGATCACTAAATTTGATGTGCAACAGAACTGCCACCAACTCCAACTTGTGCATCAAATAGTTTTCCTTATGCCTCCTTAGCTCCCTGATGCATAAGCGATTACCATATCGTCTTGCATTAGCATTCACCTAGACCAACACATAATACATCCATGTAGTAGTATATGGCTGGTTAGGCTCATGCAAGTCTAAGATATGCATAGGCGTAGATACTTCCTCTAACTGATTGCATACTTCATCAATACTTTTACATTCCAAGGTAACACCATTCTCAGTCGATCAACTCATTGGTGGATATGGTTTCTAACTCTTGAGCAAACTTCTGATGGTAGCAATCCACAGAACTTGATCTCGATAACTGAAATTGATACGACCATTATGTAGTAGTAGTAGCGATCTTTTGTAAATATGCAACAACTCCTTGTCCCATTTACTGACTAAGGATCTAACTTCCAGTTTCCGTGCAGAAATATTTACTACAAGCGTGGCGTCCATCAAAGCGTCCTTGGAATTAAACTGCGGCGTTGCGACCGATCTTAACCATTCTTCAATTCTAGAACTTGATAGTTGACCCTGATGGTCACGTCCTTGATTTTATACTCGAACATAACCGCAAACTCTGGTTCTTCTTCTTTACCACTGACATGGGTACACTCCACAGAATATAACTAAGTCGAACAAAACCTTTCTCCAAATCTTCGGACTGCTACTTGAATTCGGCTAGAACCACTTGGATAGATGCCTAGGCTATTGCAGCGAATCAAGGTTCAACCAGAATACTTGACGGGTTACTTCTGGATGTCAACAAATTTTCTACTTTCTTAAACATAGCTTCATGTTCCCTAGTTATCTAGCTGTCCTCGATACTCTGCTTCTTGTTATTTTCTCTCCGCCCAATTATGATGATAATGGAATACGCCACTTCACCGTTTCCCAAAAGGTTCCCAACTCTCGACTGATATGGCGAGGCTCCAACACTTAGTAGAATACCACTGCAGGCCAACGGTAACTGGTCTTCTCTCAAAGAATTCCTTCCTCAACAACATCCTAATTGAGCTCGATAACTAGATAGCCAATCTCACTCTAGATAGAAAAACCGCTCTAATGGAAGTACTAAGGAATGGGGATGGGATACGAAGGCATACCATAACTCAAAATGGTAGCCAGTACTTCCACGAATAAGAAAGTGTACCTGAATTCACTAAAGTGAATCCTTCCTAAAAAATGACACTACCTGAGAACTACATCTATGTGTTTTCCATCGAAGAAACACAATATGGTAGGAAAATTCGTCCATAGGCAAGGTCTCATCGACACCTTGATCACTCCTTCACTTATTTATTTAATCATTCATAAATTTTTAAAATGCACACAACAGCAATGGGATAAGAAGCAAACTGTGATTGGACCTTTTCAGAGGTTTTGCGGTCCAGGCCACTATAAAGTGTAGCTCTACCCAAATAGCCAAACACTTAGTTAGTGACTAATGGTAAAGGAAAGCAACAAGTTTAACAAGCGGTACCCTAGGTATAGGTAAAAAGATCGGGTAACTTCATGGGCCATGGTAGGATAACCTCTGCTCATTCTTGGCACCACAGGCTGGCGAATGGCGTAGCGTCGAGGATTTATATACTTGAACAATCATCACCTTACTCTCCTTGCAAGCCAAAACCAAAACAACTCAAGGTCCTCGGTCTTGATCTAATGAAGCGTCCAACAAAATTATCTCCATGGACTTTCTTGATTCATTACTTGAAACTGACCTTCTATCTGAATAGGTTGATAGTTAAATAATCTGCATGACTTGGTAAACTTCTTCAGTAAGCGGCTTCTATAGAATTCATGTGATCCTCCACCAACTCCTCATAGCTCTTAAGCTTTATAGTTTGGGTTACTCGAGATTAATGGCTAAGTCACAATAGTACATCTTCATGATCTTTAGCTCATCCTCCAAACCATAATGGATGAATCAGATTAACTTGACTTGAAATCTTGGCGGAAACATCTCACGTGCGAACTCCATATCGGTCCCATCTATTGGGTAGAAAAACTCCATCTTGAACTCTTGAAAGAAATCTGCCTAACTTGGACTAACATTTCCCAAATGATGCTTGGCTTAATCACCAACTTACTGTATCATTCTTGATGATGTATGGTTCCATATCCTTCTTGCAATCTTCTGAACAATGGGCCGCGTTAGTTGTTCTGCTCCTAGTGTTGCATGAAATCTTCCTCTATACAAAATCTACATCGAATGGTTTAGTACTTGTCGGTGTTGTCCCAACTTCTTTATCTTGTTCACAAACTTCAAGATGTCTTGTTGCAGCGGAATGGTGCTGGTCGTCCATCGTCTTGTACTACTGCTGAACTCTCCGCCACCAGCGTTAAGCTTGAAACAAGTGCTGAATCAATCAGGCTTGCATCTCTGGTTCTGTACGTTTGGGCATAAGCTGGATTGAAATGAGCAGCCGAAAGAATAAGTCATATGAAGTCGGATATTCTGAACGGATCATCACCAACAAGCGTCAACTTTGACTTCAATAAAACCGCGGGCGAGGTAATTGATGTGTCAACTCTGTCTCATATATCTTTGAATATCGATATCCACACTAGAAATTGTAGGAACCGCTTGGGAAAGCATGATGATACCAACTCGAGCATGATGAAATTTATGTAAACACGAACGCGTCGTTAGCTCACGAGCATGATGATGGATTGGAAACGCCGACCCGGATTGAACCAAAACATGGCGATAACAAAACCCGAATCATGATGGTAGAAAGCTCAATCATGACTGTAGGAATCGTTCTTAATGAGGATCAAAATTGATAAGTACGAAAACTCCCCACTCCGTCGAGCTTGTCTTTATGCATCTGCATTATGAAAGATAACAGTAAAGGTAACTACCCATGACTATCATCTAAGATGAAGAAGAACCAGCCAGCATCTAATTATCCTTCGCGACTCATTTTTTGTTCGAAAAGCGTTTGAAACAAGTCCCATTCAAATAAATTGAAACCATGCTGCGATACCACCTTTGTGGAGCGCCGTCTGGTCTGAGGTATAAGTTGAATTGTCAAAGTGCATGTAAGCAGGCCATGCCTTCAGACATGTGGAGGACGTTGCATGTCAACTGCCTGGCATGGTGGTGTAGGGAAGCGGGAATTGTTTGAAGCTAAACAATCACAACATCTTGAGATTGACACCGCGGAAGCAGGTGCGGCTATCTGCGATTGAAGCATGCTGAGCAGAGCATGTGAGCTGTGGTGTCATTGAATGCCAACCAGGCTGTGTATCCAGACATGTGGAGGCGTGGTTTCATCTGGCATCCTGGTCAGCACGGCAGACATGTGGAGCGAGGTGCGCGGCGCGTCGGGGAGCCATCTTGGCGACACCGCGGAGTTTGCCCTGCGGCTTGTTTCTGATTGGTTGCTGCTTCCTATAAATACCCCACGACTGGCTCATTTCAAACCATCCAGTACACCTGAAAGCCAGTGAAAACGTGAGAGAAAGTAGAAAAAGAGTTAGAGTTTAGATCATTTTGATCCTTTTTGAGTTTTGAGAGTTTTGAGAACAGTTACTCTGCCCGATTCGAGTCGACATCTGAAGAAGGTTCTACTCAAGTGAAGATCAGTCCAGACGTGGGTCTACTTGTGAAGGTCAAGAAAAGGGTTGGATCGCAGAAGGCGGACCAGGGGTCAAGGCCACGGTCAACAAAAAGCGTGAGTTATAATCAATTGTTTGTTAAGCTGTTTTCATGCAGGTTCCGTTACTTGGAAGTTGGATCATGGCAGGGGCCAGGTCTAAACTAAGTAACGGTTTGTTTATAATAGTAATGGTTAGGTTGATTAATTAATAGCATGCTTAGTTATTGCTTGAGAATCGTAGTAGCATGCTGTCGTTAGGTTGATTGGTTAGAAACGTTGAATGCTTAGATGATATCGCTAGGTTGCGGTAGTTATTCTGGAATTAGTCTTTCATCTATATTCTAGAATGTAGTTGATTGTGTTGATTGTGATTATTTCTTGGAACCTCGGTTATATTACGGGTTTAGTATTATTTATATATTGGCCGACAGCATGTCGCGTAACCCACCATTGCTAGGCATATTGTGGGTGAGTTAAGCGTTCCTTCAGACCTCATTACCCGGCGGGTTCAAGGAAACCTTATGGCTGGATCGGAAGACTCAGAGAGCGGGGTCATGGCCTAAGGCTGAGTTATTACACGATGTGTAATGGCGATGACGAAGGATGTGGGCTGTCCTTGTGGTGACCGAATGACTTTGGGCCTTGGTCGGTTGAAAGTTCCTTCTTAAGTGTGTAGGGAGATAGGATATTGCGATTATGAAGGAGGAACCTAACGTCAGGGCCCTAGTTATATTATATTATGTAAAGGGTTTGGTAAACCCTAGTTTATTGATTACAGTTTAGCGACTATCTTATAGTATCGATATTTGATGATAGGCCTTTTCAAAGTCCTAATCAAATGTTGTAGAATACAAGATGTCAATCCAATTCTAAGAGATTCTGCAAAGGGAATGCAAGTTCATGCTTAATCTAAGTCTATCAAGATGAGAGGATGATTTAGAAACTAAGTCAATATTAAAAATGCAATAAAGATTGAACTTTCTTTCTTATGAGGAGAGTGAGACCCATGGGTATAGGGACTTGATATCAAATGATTAAGCTTTCCAGAGATCTTTTCAATCAATCTCTAATCCTTATGCCTAGATAACAAAACTAAGCAAGCTCATCCCTAGATGAATGCTCTTTTGCAATGATCACCCAAGTACACCAAATCCCTGGCTGATCAAAGCAAACATGGAGAATGAGTCTAATAGCAATCCTAGCTCGACAACTAATCCCTTAGGCAAAGCAAGCTAAAAACATAGATGAGTTGGTTCAGGCATTTCATAGAACACCTTCCGGGCATGAAATGCCTATAGCTCTATGAGGAGGCCAACTCAAATATAGCTAAAAACACCAAATCTACAAGGAAATGATAGATCTAACAATGAGCACCTTGGATCTAGCAATCACTCTCTATCACCCTAACCCATGGATCTTAGAAGGATCTACTCACTCATCCACATGCTTACTTAAACCCATGATAGATTCAAGCAAACATATAGAAAGAAAGGATATGAAATCAAACAATCAAGAACACAAAGACAAGATGAGATTATGAATCAAGATGAAACTTTACTCAAGAGGTTTATGTGTTCTTAGATGAAAAATGAGATAAGTCCCTCAAAGGGGATACAAGAGTATATATGGGGCTTGAAACCCTAAAAACATAAAATAAAAATTACTAAAAGGTCCTTGTAACTTGATTTTCAACCAATGAGAAGCAAGGAGAAAGGAAGAAGCTGAGCCACCGGGTCAGCTAGTGCCTATCCGGCCGGTATGCCCAGGCGGGTATGTCCTGCTTGTCCGGCGTCCAGGCGTGCGGCTCTCTAGGCGGGTGTGTTCGGCAGCGTGGTGGGCGTCCAGCTGGTGGCAGGACGTGCGGGTGGTGCTGGCGGGTACTAGTCGGGTGTGTGCAGGCTGAGTAGTGGGAGAACTGTGGGATGTCAGTGTCCTGGTCCGGTGGTGCTGGGCGTCGAGGCTCGTCTGGCATCCGGAGCGTCTGCGGGTCGAGTCCAGGTCGGGCAGGTGCTGTCGGTGTCTTCTGGTGCTTGGGGTGAGGCAAGGTGGTCGTCCTTGGTCGTCCAGTCCGTCCAGTCCCGTGCGGGCAGTGCAACCAGCGTGTCCAGCAGCGTGCGTTCGTCCCTCGTTCCGTCGCGGGTCCTTGTGCTCGGGTGGTATGGACCGCGTCTGTTCTAGGCGTTCCAGCACAATCAGGACGTGCGGTGCTTGTCCCGGGTCGTCCTGGCCGCGTCTGAGCTTGTCCAGGCGAGGTTTGATGGTTGGACTCGGGTGTGCTCACCCGGGTTGTAACATGCTTCTACTCAATTGATCATAACTCCTCCAATATGGCTCCAAATGTCTTGAAACCACTTCCATTGGAAAGCTAACTCAGAATGCCATGTCTCCACCAAATATTAGCATCAGAAGGTATTCCTAAGGCCTCTGTCCATGTTCATCTTTAAACCTTTCTTTTTCATCACAAAACTCCCAAAATCTTCAATATCTCAAAGTGTGCTCCAACACCTAATAGGGACTTATGAATGCAAAATGAGCCTAAAGATGCCTAATGCCTAATCTAAATGAGCAAAAATGCATAAGATATGATGGCTAAAAACATGTAAATATGCAAGACATCAATATTTTATTCGTATTATTTTCTGCTGCGGATTTCTGATTGCTTATTATAAGTATGATTAATTTATGTTATTAGGTGAACCTCTCGCTTTAGATTTGTTTGGGGTGGGATAGCGAGGGGTTGTATTTGTTAGTTAGGGATTGTAACTCACTGAGTAATGCTAGATTACTCCTCCTCACTCTTTGTTGTTTTCAGGTGACGTTAGAGCTTGAAGTGTAGGGAAGTTAGGCCGGCTGGTGTAGTATTTTCATCTTTTTGCTTGCGACGTTTTCAGACTATAAGTATGTATTTTTACTCTTTTGGCTAGCCACTACTTGTATAAATAAGTTGTGTTTTCGAACCATGTTTCATGTTTGATAAATAAATCGATGTTTTATGTAAATGCCTTGTTGTATCTGATATTAGCTTTGTCCAAGCTAACACAGCGTCAGATTGAGATGCAGGTTTGAGAAGTCTTAGGCCTTGATATGGCGGGGCGTGTTAGTGGTCGAAATGGCTTAGTCATGAATTGCACTCTGTGACCTTGGCGGAGCCCCTAGCCGTCATGTAGCACTCGAACCTTGGTAGAAAGTTGGTCCATCGGTCATGTTCTTGTTTGATTGTTGGCGGTGGTTGGACCTATACTGGAACGGTTCGAGGGTGTTACATCCACGATACCGCCAATCACTCATACTTTTAATATATATATATTTAAGCCGGAGAAAACCACCAAGGCTAACCGAGCCTAGCGGGAATAATATAACCATCATCTCCACCAGATATTCAAGATAGAACATAGCATGCATGCAGTTACGGCCTCAGTGCGACCCATCTTGATGTCTTCATGACCTTGATCCATATCGCAGGACCAATTCCGGCAATCACGGGACTTTCGGACAGTGGTATACAATAAGACTTCACATGATTCACACTCATACTTATTAATAGAATACTTATAGATTAGTACTTGAGAACAAATACTAAGGCTCGGTATAACCTCAAAAGAATTATTCTTAGTAATTCTTAAGTATTTAAACTAGATAAATACTTCATATATAAATACAGATCAAGGGATAATACTTAATCAATCAACCCTAATTACTCCTTGATTAATCCATGATTAATCGTTAATTAATCAATGATTATCCTTAATTAGTTCATGACTAATTCTTAGTTAATCAACCATATTCAATATCAATCATGCATACTCATTCATAATTCATTCATCATCTATCTAGACTCACCTTTAAATCCATGAGATTGGCTAAGGAAGACTGGGCTTCGAGCTCAAGTAATCACAATTCATACGGATCCTCTGGTTCAGAACCATCACAAGGATCCGGCTGATCGAATACTCTCCTTGCCATCGGTTTTATTCAACTAATTAAACTTGACTGGTTGTCTCTCTTGAGAGTAACCGATTTAGATCAAAATCAAAGGCTGAAGAACATGGGTGATTCTCTACTTCAGGACTCACAATCTTAAGCTCTTAAACTCCAAAATTCCACTGATTAAATTCGAGGAAGGATGAAAAGGTTTAAGAACAATGTCTTCATCACAAGGTTTTCACTCTCATTCTTACTTCATCACAAGGTTTTCACTCTCTCTCTCGAGAATCCTTTCTCTCTTTAGAACAATGTCTTCAAGATCCTCAAAGAGAAACTCTTCTTCCCATTCATCCTCGGATGACTCTCCTGCCATGTAGCGGTAAGCGGGGAGGAGTCGGTCGAGGAGAATCGCATTACCGAGCCTTGGGTTAAGCCCCAACACGCGAGAGATCCTGTTCGAGGAGGCCTCACGAGGCAGCCGGTGCTCCTTTGGCCGAACTCGGTTTCTCGTTAATATCTCAAGGTTCTTGAGATTTTTACCAGGTTCTGAAGGAGTCAAATTCAGTTCCGTCGGTAGCGAGAGTGCAGGAATCCTCCATAAGGTTTCTTTACATGTTCTGCGAAGCTTTCTTCGTGCTGCATTATGTGGTTCCCAATCCTGGTGCCATTGTGAGCTTCACAGCCCGAACTTCGATCAGCCAACTCAAGCGTTCCCTGGAGGTTGGCGGCATTACTGATGTCGCTAGCTACTGACTTCGGGATTGATCATGGTCGCGATGATTTCAAAGGTCTTTGGGGTACTTTCGGCCCGGAGGAGTGATGGTTACTACTCCATGCTGCCTAAGAAGGATATGGCGTGATTGAGGTTCTACGAATCCCAAATCGTGGCAGGGCGTTTCTTCTTCGTCCAAATAGATGGCGAGTCTGTTGAGGAGAGCTGCCTCCACTATTTCCTTGAGCATGGAACTTCAGCGAGGTATCACGGCGAAAACCCTGTTGTCTATCTCACCCTTTTGAGTCACGAGTTTAGTGAAAATTTTCGTTTTGTAGGGAACAACCCTACGGCGCATTTGCCGGTGGCGTTTTGTCAAGAGATCTTCTTCGTCAAAGGCGTTTTCTAAATCCTTCACCCTCGAGCGGATCGAGATGCGGTTAGGCTTTATCGGTCGAGGTCCTGTCGTCGTCTGACTGAACCTCACCCATGGCTCCTACCGAGGCGCAGGCGAAGTCTCGTAAGGGAAAAGAAATCGATGATGGGAAGGCCGGAAAGTCCTTCTCGTTGGTAGAAAAACCTAGTTTTGCTCCAGCGGAAAAGCGGAGCCAGCGGTTTCCACCTAACAACTTCCGATGGCCTTCCTCGGAGTTTACTACTGGCGAATAAGCTGGAGGATGAGGCTCTTGGAGGTTTGCGAGGGGCTCCCAGCGATGTCAGCGAGGTTGACCCTTCTTAACCTTGCGTTGAATCTGTATATAAGCGTGCTTGCTGATCGGTTTTATGCGGGACTAAGAGTGTTTAGCGAGCTTGACTCGAGTTTCCATAAATCCAGTTGCTAACTTCAAGACCACAGAAGCGGGCGAGAGCTTTCAGTTCGACAAGAGGTGAAGGCACAGAATCGCGAAAACAAACTGAGCTTCATGCTTTCGGGCTCGTTAAAGTGAGGAAGGAGAGGAAGAAGGATGGTTGCAGCGGTGGCAGGCGGTAGGAATCGTTTGCTCGCGGAGTTTCAATGTTTTAAAGAAGCTCGGGGAGTTTGTTGGTGATTTCAGCGAGTGCCGGGGTTGATCGTAAACCTACAAGTCGAGAACCGGTTTCTCTTCGATTCGAGATTGCTGAAATGAAGGATTTCATGGCCGAGGTGCTCATGCGAGTCCTTGGTTCCTCCGGTGAAAGAGTCCGGAGACTATGGGAACTATCGAGGTTTTCGAGGATGCGGTGGAGCGAGCTGATGAGCATTGATGTCTTGCATATTTACATGTTTTTAGCTATCATATCTTATGCATTTTGCTCATTTAGATTAGGCATTAGGCATCTTTAGGCTCATTTTGCATTCATAAGTCCCTATTAGGTGTTGGAGCACACTTTGGAGATATTGAAGATGTTTGGGAGTTTTGTGATGAAAAGAAGGGTTTAAAGATGAACATGGACAGAGGCCTTAGGAATACCTTCTGATGCTAATATTTGGTGGAGACATGGCATTCTGAGTTAGCTTTCCAATGGAAGTGGTTTCAAGACATTTGGAGCCATATTGGAGGAGTTATGATCAATTGAGTGGAAGCATGTCAAGCAACCCGGGTGAGCACACCCGAGGCCAACCATCAAACCTCGCCTGGACAAGCTCAGGGCGCGGCCAGGACGACCGGGGACAAGCACCCGCGTCCTGATTGTGCTGAACGCCTAGAGCGGACCGGTCCATACCACCCGAGCACAAGGACCCTGCGGGGCGGGCGGACTGGATCGACCAGGGCCACCGACCTTGCCTCACCAGCGTACCAGCAGACACCCGACAGCACCTGCCCGACCTGGGCGACCCGCGCGTTCTGATGCCAGGCGAGCGGACGCGTCCAGCACCACCGGACCAGGACACTCGGACGTCCCACAGTTCCTCCTACCAGCGTACCAGCCTGCACACCGACTAGTACCACCCGGCCCACACCCGCGTCCTGCTAGCTGCTGGACACCCACCGGACGAACACACCCGGCCTAGAGAGCCGCCGCGGCCTGGGCGCCGGACGAGCAGGACATACCGGCCTGGGCATACCCGGCCTGGACAGGCACAGCTGACCGGGTGGCTCAGTTTCTTCCTTTCTCCTTGCTTCTCATTGGTGAAAATCACTTGGCCAAGGGCTTTTAGACTTTCTCCTTTATGTTTTAAGGGTTTCCAAGCCCCATATAAATACTCTTGTATCCCCTTTGAGGGACTTATCTCATTTTCTATCTAAGAACACATAAACCTCTTGAGTAAAGTTTCATCTTGATTCATAATCTCATCTTTGTCTTTGTGTTCTTGATTGTTTGATTTCATATCCTTTCTTTCTCTATATGTTTAAGCTTGAATCTATCATGGGTTTAAGAGTAAGCATGTGGATTAGTGAGTAGATCCTTCTAAGATCCATGGGTTAGGGTGATAGAGAGTGATTAAGTTAGATCCAAGGTGTCTATTGTTAGATCTATCATTTCCTTGCATAGATTTGGTGTTTTAAAGCTATATTTGAGTTGGCCTCTCAAGCATAGAGCTATAGGCATTTCATGCCGGAAGGTGTTCTATGAAATGCCTGAACCAACTCATCTATGTTTTAGCTTGCTTTGCCTAAGGGATTAGTTGTCAAAGGAGCTAGGATTGCTATTAGACTCATTCTCCATGTTTGCTTTGATCATTACAGCCAAAGGGATTTGGTGTACTTGGGTGATCATTGCAAAGAGCATTCATCTAGGGATAGAGCTTGCTTAGTTTTGTTGTCTAGGCATAAGGATTAGATTGATTGAAAAGTTAGCATCTTGGATTGAAGCTTAATCATTTGATATCAAGTCCCTATACCCATGGGTCTCCTCTCCTCATAAGAAAGAAAGTTCAATCTTTTATTGCATTTTAATATTGTCTTAGTTTCATAATCATCCTCTCATCTTGATAGACTTAGATTAAGCATGAACTTGCATTCCCTTTGCATTAGAATCTCTTAGAATTGGATTGACATCTTGTATTCTACAACATTTGATTAGGACTTGAAAAGGCCTGTCATCAAATTGCGCCGTTGCCAAGTTATAAGTTGATTTTGACATTGGGATTTAGTTATTTGCTTGAGACTAAGTCATTTTTATTTTTATTGTATCTTGTGATATTGGTTCTTGCCTCTTCTATCTTTGACTTTCAGGTGTATGATCACAAGAAGCAGAGGGCATCAACTTGGTTCCTACTGTTGAAGAGATTGCTGCACTTGAGAGGAGATAGCTAGACAAAGAAGAGTAGAGCAACAGGCTCATCTTCAAAGGTTGGGGTTTGAGATGGAGAATCTGCCTCAAGATGGTAATTTCCAAGGGGACAATGGTCCAAGCTGACAATCCTAGACCACCACGCCAGCCACATCACCAACCACGCCAAGCAAGAGCCATTGGAGCCTATGACCAACCTCACATTCATGGTCATAGGTTGGGAATCAGAGCACCAGCTGTGGAGAACAACAACTTTGAGATCAAATCAGGGCTGCTGCATTTGATTGAGAACAACAAGTTCCATGGCCTTGCTGTGGAGGATCCCCTTGATCACTTGGACACATTTGATAGCTACTGTAGCTTGTCCAAGATTAATGGAGTCTCTGAAGATGCTTTCAAGCTGAGGTTGTTTCCATTCTCTTTGGGAGACAAGGCACATCTATGGGAGAAGGCTGTTCCAAGTGACTCTATCACTACTTGGAATGAGTGCAAGAGAGCATTCCTAGAAAATTCTTCTCTACCTCAAGAACAGCCAAGATCAGAAATGAGATCTCTAGCTTTCAGCAGAAGAACCTTGAGAGCTTTAGTGAAGCATGGGAGAGGTTCAAGGGCTATTGGTCTCAATGCCCACATCATGGCTTCACCAAGGAGAGTTTGCTTAGTACCTTCTGAGGTGCTCTACCAGAGTTCAGGAGCAGATTGGACACAGCCAGCAATGGGTTCTTCTTGGGCAGAACTGAGCAGGATGCTGAGGAGCTGGTGGAGAACATGGCCAGGAGTGACTCAGTCTACAGTGAGGAGCATGATAGGGCCAACAGAGGCACTGATGAAGATGATCAGCACACAAGAAAGACCCTGAAGTCTCTCAAGAAAAGTTGGACAAGCTTCTTGTAGAAGGCTAAGCAAGAGCAGCTTAACTCCATTGGGAACCAGCAACAGAAACAGCCTGCTAGAACTACTGAAGTTCATGGTGTAGAAGGTCAAGAGGAGCTGTGTTTCATCAATTCTAATGGCACATGGTATAGGAAGGAGCCTAACTTCCAATACCAAAACAACTACCAGCAAAGACCTTACTACAACAATCAACAAGGAGGTTACCAAGCAAACCAGCCTACTCAGCCCCAAGGAGGCTCTTCTCCAGCTCAGGCTCCAAGTTCAAATTTGGAGTCCATGTTCAAACAACTCTTAGAAGCTCAAGAAGAATGCTAAGACCATTGGTGATGAGTTCAAGAACATCCATGCTAAGATTGATGGAACTTATTCTGACCTCAACAACAAGTACATGCAACTTGCCTCTCACCTCAAAGCTTTGGAGAGCCAAGTTGCATCCATGTCTTCATCCTCCAAGAATCCAATGGGATCTCTACCAGGAAACCAGAGAAGAACCCTAAGGAGACTTGCAATGTTATCATCTCCACTTCTTCAGGGATTGCATTGAGTGATCATAAGAATGATGTTGATGAGATTGAGAGGCTAGTGCTTGGAAATCAGATTGAACATGATAAGAGACTGGTTGTGGCCACAGCTGAAGCTAGAGTTGTGAAGAGAGCTGATAAGAAGGTTCAAGGAAAGATTGATGAGCCTAAGGTTGAGACACAAGTTGAGAAGAGTGCTAACCCCAAGCTGAAAGAAGTGAAGGAAGAAGACAATGAGGTTGAGCTATCACCATATGATAAGCTCCCTTACCCTCAAGGTTCCTCACCAAAGCTCAGAAAAAGTGGTCTCCAAATTCAGAAAAGACCTCAGTGATATTGGAGTCAAGCTTCCAGAGATCAGCAATATGCATGCTGCTCATGTCCAAATGATGCTCATAAAGGACATTCTCACCCACCAAGCTGAAGTGGCTGAACTTTTGGACATCTCACTTCTGAAGATTGATCCACCAATCCCTCCCAAGTCCCTCCCTAAGCTTGAGTCTCAAGGGAAGTTCACATTGTCTTGCTCTCTTGGTAAACTAACTATGGATGATGCTCTTGTTGATAGTGGAGCTAGTGTGAATGTCATCTCCTTGGATATGGTGCAGAGTATTGGGATTGAAAGCATGGAAACAGATACTCCTCCTCTCACCTTTGGGGATTCCTCTTCTACAACCCCACTTGGCATAATCAAGGACTTTCCCTTGAAGATTGGATCCTGCACCATACCTATTGACCTCACTGTTTTGAAGATGGCATCTGAAGAAAGAGTCCCTTTGATCCTTGGCACTCCTTTCCTCACAACAGTTGGAGCTTGCATTGACTTTCCCAACAAGAAGGTCACTCTCATGCATGTCAACAAAGCTGTCTCCTATCCTCTCCAGCCCCCACTCGAATCAGACTATTGTGGGACAATAACTCGTGCTGCACAAGCTGTTGAGAAGCCCCAAGATGAAGAGGTTGTTGGTAAGAAAGAAGGTCTTGATGGAGAGTGTTCTAAGGAGTTGTGTGTTGAGCACTTGGAAAGTGCTAAAGAGAGGGATGGGTGGAGCCTCAAAGGCCACTCATGGCAAGAAGAAGATAGTGAAAGAGCCTCATCCTCCACCTCTTGATTTGCTCTCACACACTCTCACTCTCCATCCAAAGAAGCTCAAGGATGGAGCCATTGAGTACAAGATCAAGCATAAGGGCAGGTCCACACCATTCTCAAATGCTAGAGCCATCATCACTCCTCAGCTCCAAGATGACCCAATCAAGCTTCAAGAGCTTCTCTCTCAGGTCCTCACCATCACACTTGAAGGTGGGAAGGATCCTCCTTCTCACTAGTTCAAGAGAAAAGGTAGTCAAGCTAAGTGACTCAAAACAAGCTCACTTGGGAGGAAGTCCCATGGTTATCCTTGTACATAGTTTTGAAATTTCAATTCTCTTTTAAGTTTTTAATAAAAGTGGTCAAGGTTTTCAGGTTGAGCCAAGCACTAGAGGAGAGAAGAATGGTGGTGAACCACTTGAGCCCCATGATCCATGTAGCAGCCTCCTCTAGTTGCTATGAACCAAGCCAGCTTAGTCATGCCACAAGCACCATGCCCAAATCTCCTTGTGTGGTATTACTCCAACCCTTTTGTATATACATTTGATTTTGCCTTGTTGGGGTATCTCTTACTCTCTTACTCACACAGAGACTGTGTGATTTAAGTGTGGGGAGGTACGGATATTGATCATGTTTGCTTTGTGATTTTGAGTCTCATGCATTGCATTGTACAATCATAAGTGCATAGAAAATCTAAAAATTTTAAATTTTTGAATCATGTAGATTGCATCACTTGCATCCTTAAGATTGAGTCTAGAGCATATAGGTTGCATTCATTTGCATATGGAGCATTGCCTTGTAAAGAACACTCGTTTGCACTGAATTTGACACCCTAGTTAAACATATCAAGTAGCTTAAGCATCTTTTGAAAAGCTTGCATGCTTTGAGCCTTGAAAACTCTTCTTGAAACTTGCTTGCTTGCTTGATATTGGCATTGTTCTTAAGACCAGCTCCATCCTGAACTTAGACTTGAATGAACTTAATCTCTCTTGCATATGGGCATTTGCATACTTGATCATGGATCTCATACACATTTGGGTTATCTTTTCCATTGTACCACCCTTTGTTAACCCAAATGGCACTCCCTTACCCTTGAACCCTATCCATTCTTTGAAGCCTACATTGATTTGCTTGAGTGAGGCCTCTTTTGATAGCTTGTCATGTGCAAAATCTTGAGAGTATTGGGAGCGACATGGATTTGTTCTCATCTCTTGCTAGCATAGGGTCATCATTTGAGCTAGCTTCTAGGATGGTGAGTGAAGTGTTGTTACCTAATTGTTTACATTTTGGGTTTGGGGATGTGACAAAGTTGAGATTGATGAACAAAAGTTTTGATAAAGAAAACCCTAGGGACCTAGAAATAAAAAAAATGAATGAAAAGCTCTTAGTTGAAGTCTTTGACCTTCCCCTCATGCATATATAAAAAAAAGAAAAAAGAAAGAAAAGAAAAGAAAAAAAAAAGATTCAATAAGATAGTGGGAAGGAAAGATTTAAGAGTTAGAGTTTAGAATGTGAATAGAGGTCCTTAGAGGTAGCATCATGAGAAAGAAAATGTTCATTGGGTGAGTGATGTGAGTATGTTTTCATTTTGGGTTATGGGATGAATTAAGAGGGTGTAGAACTTGTAATCACTTAGGATTTGGGTAGAATGATGAGGATGGATCCATGTATGCATGAATTGCTCCTAGTCTTAGATAAATTTTGCATAATGATCAAGCTCCTTGATTTTTGAGTGATTGCCACCTTGAAATGATGCATTGAACCCTCCTTTTCATCCATATTAGACCATTTGATCACCTAGCCAAATGATTGAGATCATGTGCCCATTTGTGAGACTTCACCTTGTGTGTGTGTGTGTGAATCAATGTGAGGGCTGGTTAAGAGAACATGTTGGTTGATAGGCATTGCATCTTGTGTAGAGGCATAAGAGTCATTGATAGGCCTTGTGAAGCTAGAGCATAATAAGAAAGTTTTGCTCATGCTATTTGCTATGTTTCTTTAGGATGTCAGGTTGAGTGCTATGAGTGTTTCCTGTGGCTTTGTTCCCATCCTTGCATCCACCCCTTGTGTTTGAAAAGTTTACTTGAGGACAAGCAAAGGTCTAGTGTGGGGGAGTTGATGTCTTGCATATTTACATGTTTTAGCTATCATATCTTATGCATTTTGCTCATTTAGATTAGGCATTAGGCATCTTTAGGCTCATTTTGCATTCATAAGTCCCTATTAGGTGTTGGAGCACACTTTGGAGATATTGAAGATGTTTGGGAGTTTTGTGATGAAAAGAAGGGTTTAAAGATGAACATGGACAGAGGCCTTAGGAATACCTTCTGATGCTAATATTTGGTGGAGACATGGCATTCTGAGTTAGCTTTCAATGGAAGTGGTTTCAAGACATTTGGAGCCATATTGGAGGAGTTATGATCAATTGAGTGGAAGCATGTCAAGCAACCCGGGTGAGCACACCGAGGCCAACCATCAAACCTCGCCTGGACAAGCTCAGGACGCGGCCAGGACGACCGAGGACAAGCACCCGCACGTCCTGATTGTGCTGAACGCCTAGAGCGGACCGGTCCATACCACCCGAGCAAAGGACCCGCGCGGGGCGGGGCGGACTGGGCCGACCAGGGCGCACCGACCTTGCCTCACCCGGCGTACCAGCAGACACCCGACAGCACCTGCCCGACCTGGGCGACCCGCGCGTTCTGATGCCAGGCGAGCTCGGACGCGTCCAGCACCACCGGACCAGGACACTCGGACGTCCACAGTTCCTCCTACCGCGTACCAGCCTGCACACCCGACTAGTACCACCCGGCCAGCACCGCCGCGTCCTGCTGGCTGCTGGACACCCACCACGCGACGAACACACCCGGCCTAGAGGCCGCGGCCTGGACGCCGGACGCCAGGACATACCCGGCCTGGGCATACCCGGCCTGGACAGGCACCAGCTGACCCGGGTGGCTCAGTTTCTTCCTTTCTCCTTGCTTCTCATTGGTTGAAAATCACTTGGCCAAGGCTTTTTAGTAATTTTCCTTTATGTTTTAAGGGTTTCCAAGCCCCATATAAATACTCTTGTATCCCCTTTGAGGGACTTATCTCATTTTCTATCTAAGAACACATTAAACCTCTTGAGTAAAGTTTCATCTTGATTCATAATCTCATCTTTGTCTTTGTGTTCTTGATTGTTTGATTTCATATCCTTTCTTTCTCTATATGTTTAAGCTTGAATCTATCATGGGTTTAAGAGTAAGCATGTGGATTAGTGAGTAGATCCTTCTAAGATCCATGGGTTAGGGTGATAGAGAGTGATTAAGTTAGATCCAAGGTGTCTATTGTTAGATCTATCATTTCCTTGCATAGATTTGGTGTTTTAAAGCTATATTTGAGTTGGCCTCTCAAGCATAGAGCTATAGGCATTTCATGCCGGAAGGTGTTCTATGAAATGCCTGAACCAACTCATCTATGCTTTTAGCTTGCTTTGCCTAAGGGATTAGTTGTCAAAGGAGCTAGGATTGCTATTAGACTCATTCTCCATGTTTGCTTTGATCATTACAGCCAAAGGGATTTGGTGTACTTGGGTGATCATTGCAAAGAGCATTCATCTAGGGATAGAGCTTGCTTAGTTTTGTTGTCTAGGCATAAGGATTAGATTGATTGAAAAGTTAGCATCTTGGATTGAAGCTTAATCATTTGATATCAAGTCCCTATACCCATGGGTCTCCTCTCCTCATAAGAAAGAAAGTTCAATCTTTTATTGCATTTTAATATTGTCTTAGTTTCATAATCATCCTCTCATCTTGATAGACTTAGATTAAGCATGAACTTGCATTCCCTTTGCATTAGAATCTCTTAGAATTGGATTGACATCTTGTATTCTACAACATTTGATTAGGACTTTGAAAAGGCCTGTCATCAAGCTTGCGCCGGATGGTGGGAATGCTGTGAATGGGGAAGTGGACCAACCTGCTAGTTCATTTGGGATTTCTGCATCAGTTTCTCAATGTTGACTTCCTTTTGTGAATTGAATTTTTGGCGTGTGTGGCGTTTTTAATATTTTATCCTGCGACCGTTGGAGGTTGCATCCTTATGTTTAGGTGGCCGTTGGTGGCTTTGAATCTGCCGTCTTTGCGGCTTTTATGAATATGAAAATTTGCGAGATTTAGATCTTTGTTTTGATTTATACTTTTCGTCAAGTGTAGGGGAAGGATGCGAGTAGTCACCATTATCCTAACTCTTTGTAAAGTCCGTATGCTACTTTTTAGCGTTTTTTAGGTGTAGCGATAGAGACATGTTTAGGATCTCGTGCTCGATACTATGTGCGTGAGATGTCAAGATCCAGCAAGACGGGTTTAGGGCAAGACCTAGGTTTACTCTCAGCTTTGAGGCTGTGCGGCGACTTATCGGCTTTCGTTTTGCCTGTTAGTGATTTCTTCCTGATTCTTTTCGTTTAAAGTCAGCGACCAATGCGTCCGGTTTATATGACTTGTGTTAAAGTCGAGGCTATCTTGAGGTTGCGAGATGCTAAACCAAAATTTTGGGTTTCTTGTTTGGCGCTATGATATCCTTGTCGGATGTAAAGAGGACCTTGTGGAGTCTGACTACGATTTTGTATTAGTGAAGCGTTTCTTATGGCGTCCGTCGGGGCGATAAGCGAGTGAGTTATTTTAGTCATTTGGTGGACTGTCTTTTGCGGATATCTGAGTTTTGTTATCTTTTTTAAGAGGTTCGCGGCGTCTGGCGTTTCTTTTAAAGATATGATTTTCGTTTTTCGAAGTGTTGATCGCGTTTAAGTGAGCATGAAGATAGAAAGAATTTTATTAAAATTTCGGTTAAGAGTACGTAATGCGGATTTTTCGTTTTTGTGGGAACATCGAATTATCGCAGTCCCCTTTTGGTGGTGAGGGATAGCTGAACTCGCCGGGTTTCGACGAGCTGCCTCACGTACCTCTTTGAGGATCAAGCCATCTCGTAGTTCTGATAGTTGCGGGGCGTTTTACTCCCGATGCGTCGCCGTTCGATCGTGCTGGTCGGATCAGTGGTTTGTCGCGGGGAGTGAACAATCGCTCTTCGGCGGTGGTTTGAGCTTTGTCGCCGTCTTGAATGTTGCCTGTTCGGATGATTCTGGATCATCTTTCTTGAGATCTTCCGAGAATGTTGTGTGATTCCTTTGCTTTCGTTTGGGTTGGCGCAGAGGCGTTCGATCTTTTAACAGCGAACTTCGGCTAGGTAGAGTCTTGATTGTTCGACTACCCAGTGAAACGGTTCGGTGAGTCAGAAACTTGATACCGAGGTGATATGTGGATGGTACTGCCTTCATGGAGTTGATCAAGGGGTTCCCATGATGGCGTTGTAGATGGCGGGTTGTCGACTACTCGAAATTCGGCGATCTTTGTAACTTCCTTTGGTAGGAGTTTAATTCTCCGAAGGTCATGGTAGTGACATCCAGAAACCCGTCAAAGGTTTTGGCTCAGGGGCGACTTCCCAAAGTGGGATCTTCATCCTGTAGGGGTGTCGCGGAAGATGGCGTTGACTGTGCTTCTGTATCGGCGAAATGTGGCCGACGAGATCTGGATGACGGTCGATTACCAAAGGATCGCGATGAGTTTGTCGATTCCGGCGGTCGTGTTCCTCAGCGATTGTGGTTAGGAACATCGCTGTCAGGAGACCAGTTGGAACTGGTCACCGACTTTTTAGCCCGTAGGCTTTTATCGATGAAGACGAGTCTTGGTAGAGCTGTGATCCTCCGATGATCATGTTTACCCCTGCGACTGTTGTTGTTCCCTTGAATTAGATCTGTCTTCTTCCTTTTTCCCCGATTGGTTTTCGGTGTAGCGGTCCTCGAGAACAGTTTTGTTAGTCTTTAGGCGATTCGGAGTCCAGGAGCCGTCCTTTATACTCTTGACCTTTGATAGTTTGCGGTGAGGAGTTTTCTTGCGGCGAGCAGGCGCCAGCGGTTTCTTGCGGTTAGCGATGGAGTGACCTCTGGTCTCGTGGAACTTCGCAATAGAAGTTATCCTTGTACTGGTTCCTGGTCCAGGTGTTTCTGGAGGTTTTGCCTTGCTCCAGTTAATGGCGTAGTTATGCTGTAGCGAAGCGTCTTCCGCAGTGATGGGCGTATTTGTCGTTCACGAGAGGTTTCTTCTTGGGCCAGCGGTTTTCTGCGGTCCGTGATTCTCACGATAAGCTTCATCTCTTCTTCCATGATGATGAAGTCCGTTGCCTTGTGGAGTATCCTGGATTGTCAGCGGTTTTCCAGTAGTATCCACTTCGAGGACTTTGATTTTTACCAGAGAGTTTTCCTGGTCGATTGCGGCGTTATGCGCTGATACCGTTACTCTGGCCATCACCAGTTTGAACAACCGCGCAAAATTAAGCGGGGTGACTCGTCTTCCTTCGAGGCTGAATAGATCCCGTCGGACGTTTCTCTGTCCATGAACATGGAGTACTGTTTGAAAGCGCCCAGAGGCCAGTTGGCGGAAGCTTCGATGGAGTTCAGCACGGGCGGGAGAACCACTTTCGGCGCAGCACCTTTGAGGTGCTTTCGGCGAAGAAGACAATGACCTCGTCCGTTATCGAGAGTTTGCACCTACCATTGCGATCTGGAAGGACTGCAGTGCGACTTAGGATCCGTCGTACCGTCATAGACGGGATTTTGATCTTCCAGGTCTGAGATCGTGTTTCCGTGATCCTGAGTGGTGAGCGGCGTTTTCGTCTTCCTCGAAAGTCTATCGATCTCGGGGGCGGAACTGGTTGCCTGATGATGGATTTGTGATTTTACCGCTTTCATTGACCCGCGGTGATCTTTTAGAGATTCGCGGAGATCATGGATCTTATTCTTCCGGCATTCCTCGAACCTGTCGAGCTGGTCGCGATAGATCAGTTTGATCTTCGCGGTTCGTCTGCTCCATCCATTAGAGTTCTTCTTCTCCATCATGGCATTTCTGAAGGATAAATGCGATTTGGCCGGGATTTTCTCTGGGGTGGATGTCGCGTCTTCCGGAAGGATCCGACTGGTGCTGATATCTAGTTGATCGCTCGTGGCTTTCTTGTTTCCATTCGCGGGGTGGAAGTTCTGCGGTGTTCCTGTCCTTCGGAGCCGTTTCCCGGGGTGGGCTCTCGGGCATCTTTTCGCCCGGGAGATCAAAGTCGAGTCTTCCTGGCGTACCAGGTGGATCAAACTTGCTCCTCGCGGTTAAGGTGTCGACCTGTTTTCGCGGGGTTATCAGCTTGTCACTGTTGTCCGCCTTCGTGGTAAACAGCTCCTTCATCCCCGGCCTCGAGTTTGCATCAGCGGTGGCTGGATGCATCCCAGCTGATCTTCCAGGCGTTGGCATTGGTGGGTGTTCCGTTCTAATGCGATCTTTGGTGGCGTGGTAGACATGATCGGCGTCGCAGATTCAGATGATGATCCGTAATACCCCTCTTCATGGCTGCGGGGCCAAATTCCACGTCAATTTCCGATAAAGATTTGGAAAACCGATTAACCGATCTTCCTTGAAGGTCCGGATATCCTGGGCGAACAATCAATAAAGTAGAGTTCAGAAATGAAGTAATGAATTGGAAAAAGATCTTATTTCTGAATTGTTTGTGAACAACGGGTGAAATGGCTACGAGGCTGTCGAAGGGACCGTAGTCGATCGCTTAAGTCTATCTAGTTGAATTGGCTCCATCGTGAAAAGAAGGATGCTGTCATCTAAGTGCTAAGTGCTCAAGAAAATTTGTGATCTGGTTTGCTTCTTCAAAGCTCTCCTTATACTCCTCCCATGGTCTATCTTCGCGGGTGAGTCGGGCTTTTCATTTAGTCCATCTTCGTGTTTATCGGAAACTTGACATTTATCTTCTGGAAACTTGATATTTATCTTCGGAAACTTGACATTTATCTCTTATGTGAGGATAAAGATAAACCGTCATAGTTATCCTTCCTTTGGAAAATCGTCGTGGGCGTTTTGGCCACGTTAGAGCGTTAAATTTCTGATTTTCGAAAGGACAGTCTTTGAAGGTTTGGTGTTTCGAAGGAACCTCAATTCCTTGTTTAGTCGAGAAAGTGGCGTTAGAGTAACGTGATCATACCAAACTTGCGTAGATTGATCGGAACAAGCTAAGGCGGGGATCGAACGGGCAGGATAGGACGGGCGGTGAGGCATCGGACCGGCGCCAGAGCCGACCCGCCGGTGGTGCGCGGCATGGAGCCGGCACTACTGCGGCCAGGCGCCCGGCAGCGTGGCCAGTGCCGCGGCGCCAGGCGATCAGCGTCCAGCGATACCCGCGGCGGCAAACCAGAGTTGCCGCCCGGCGTAGGCGAACCGCATCCAGCGTGCAGCGGCATGGAGCCAACCAGCGTCCAGCGTGCGCCCGGCATAGGCGATACGTGACGGAGTGCCCAGCGGCCTGGCGAATTACCCCATGGCGCCAGGCTTCCAGCGATCCCGCTTGGCGGCATGAGCGAGTGCGCCCGGCGCCAGGCCAGCCAGCGTCCAGCGTGCCGCCGGTGCCAGGCGGCCAGCGTCCAGCGTGCCGCCGGCACCAGGCGAGGTGCAGCGGTGCATGGCCACCAGTCCAGCGTGCCTTGGCATGAGCCTGCGTCCAGCGTTACGCGGCGCCAGGCGAAGTGCCGCCGGCACCAAGGCAATAGCCAGCGTCCAGCGCGCGGTGCCAGGCCGTCTTTTGCCGTCTGTAGGTTTTCGTTGTTGATCTTTCCCTCGTCGGTCGTTTTCGCGAAATCTTTTGAGTTTGGGAGGGTCTCTGGCCGAGTGGATTCGAGATAATCATTTCTAATCCAGCGAGATTCAGCGAGTATCGGGTTTGAGATGGACTTAGATCTGCAGATTTTCCGTGTCGAGGATAAGAGCAATGTGGCTCGAGTTTTAGATGTGTTAAAAGATGAATCTTTTAAACAATCGGGAAGGCTTTCACGAAGACTCATTGTAGATCTCCGACAATCAGACATGGGTTTCAAGGGACCAATATGCTATCATTGCCGAGATCATGAGGCGATCATGGATGAGCGCCGGGACCCTCGCCGTTGGCGCCCGGATGGGATTGACAGGCCTTAATTGAGTTTTATCGGCGGCGACCCGTTCTTGGATTTGATGTCGGCAGCTTTTCTTCGAGGATTTTTGGTGGCGATTCGTCATTGACCGATTTGACCCCAATAACAGTCGGGCGGCTTGAATGAGGGCGGCCACCCGGCCTAGACTACCGGGGAGAAGGACTGCGTTACATTTGCTTGCTGGGAGCCAGGAACTACCGCGGCTTGAGACACCCGGCTGCTCTACCTGCGGCCTGATGGATGCTGGAAGCCAAGTTGAGTATCGCGGCTGGATGCACCTGGCCTGGAGCACCAGCCCATGACTGAAGACACCCGACCTTGATAGCGGAGCGGCCTGAGCGATGGTTGAGCTCCGGACGGCCGCAGCGGCCTGGGCGGCATCACCTGACCGGGTGGCAAGAGCTTCTCCCTTTTGCTGGCTTCTGATTGGTCGAAACTTAAGTGGCTCAAGGACCTTTTGGACTTTTCTTTTATGTTTTTAAGGGCTTTCAAGCCTCTATATTTACTCTTGTAATCACCTTTGTGAGATCGACTTCTTTTCTCTCAAGAACAATTTTAGATCTTGAATAAAGTTTGGATCTTGAATCTTTCTTCATCTATTTCTTTTGTGTTGCTAGATTATTTCTATCACTTATCATGTTTAGCCTTGAATCATCCATGGTTTTAAGGTTTTCCATGCTTATGCTGAGTAGATCTATCTAGGGTTCATGGGCTTGGGAGACTAGGGTGATTAGGTGTAGATCTAAGATGTTCTAGGGTGATCCTTCTTGATCCTTGCCTGTAGAGTGTTCTTCTTACTATTTTGGGTTGGCCTCTTCAAAATAGAGCTATAGGCATTTCATGCCGAAGAATTCTCACGAAATGCACAGACCAACTCTCAATGCTTAAACATTCTTTGCAAGACATTTGTTGTTAAAGGTGTTAAGATAGCTGGACTTGTTCTTAATGATTACTTTCATATTATTCAACCCTAATAGATTACATACTTGAGATCTATGTTTAGTTGTTGGGGTCAAAATCGGTCAATGGCGAAATCGTCACCCGAAAGTCCTCGAAAGAAAGCCAGCGACGATCAAATCAAGAAGCGATTGTGCTTCGATGAAAACTCACGGAAGGCTCGTCCACTCCCATCTGGCGAGCGGCAAGGGTCCTGGCCATCCATGCGATCGTCTCATAATCTCGGGCAATGACAGCATCTTGGTCCCTTGAAACCCATGTCGGATTGTCGAGATCTACAATGAGTCTTAGTAAAACCTTCGATTGTTTAAAGATTCATCTTTTTAAAACTTCGAACCACATTGCTCTCATCTCGGCGGCGGAAAATCTGAAGATCTAAGTCCATCTCAAAATCCGATACTCGCGGGAAACAATTATCTCGAGATCTGGACGAGACCCTCCAAAACTTCGAAGATTTCCCATGAAACAAGCGGCAAGGGAAAGATCGAACAAACCCACAGGCGGCAAGGCGGCCTGGCACCAGCGACAGCGGGGCGGGCTGGCGCCAGCAACACCCGGCCTGGCGCCCGGCTAGGCAGCGGGGCAGCGGGCTGGCCTGGCGCCGGCACCCGGCCTGGCGGCGGCTGCAGCGGAGACGGCGGGCTGGCCAGCGCCCGGCACCCCAACCTGGCGCCGGCGAGACGGCGGGCTGGCCACAACGGCCCGGCACCGGCCTATGGCGCCCGGCGGCACGCAGGGCGAATACAGCCAGCGGCGGCTTCACCACCCAGCGCCAGACTGCCTGGCGCCGGCACCAACCTGGCGCGGCTGCACAGCGGGCCTTGAGCTGGCCTTAGCCCGGCGGCACCGACCTGGCGCCGGCACCATCCGCGCCGGGACGGCCTGGCGCAGCGGCACCATCCGCAGCGGGCCGGCCTGGCGCTTTCACACCAGCCTGGCGGCGGCGCCATCGCGTAGTCGGCTGGCGTCGGTCCGGCCCTCGTCCGTCACGTTCTATCTTGCCGGTTCGATCCCATCTTAGCTTGTTGGATCAATCTACGCAAAGTTTGGTCATGCGGTTACTCTAGAACGCCACTTCCTCGACTAAACAAAGGAATTGAGGTTCGCCGAACACGAGACCTTCAAAGACTGTCCTTTGAAAAAGTAAAAGCGCCTAAGCATTAGGCGGTAAGCGTATCGCGATTTTCGAAAAGAAGGATAACTATGCGGTTTATCTTTATCCTCACATAAGAGATAAATGTCAAGTTTCCATAAGAGATAAATATCAAGTTTCGAAGATAAATGTCAAGATTTCCGAAGATAAATGTCAAGTTTCGATAAACACAAAGATGGGCGAAAATGGAAAAGCCAACTCAGCCAGCGAGATAGACCGTCAGGAGGATATATAAGGAGAGCTTGGAGCAAGAAGCAAACCAGATCAAAACGTCGAGCACTTAGAGCAACTTAGCATTCTTTTCGTTTTCACTAGCGGTGCGACTCAACTAGGATAGACTTAGGCGATCAGACTAGCGAACTTGCCGACAGCTCTGTAGCCAAGGCTCTTACCTGTTGTTCAGCTCAAAGCGGATTCGAATAAAATCTTTTGCTCTATTCTTTCTTCACGATTTTATTCCGTTTTCATATTTTCTTTGTCGAACTGATTGTCGTGTCGCCCAGCGATATCCGGGACCTTCAGGGAAGGCTTGGTTCCTTGGCTTTCCTCCAAATCAACTTAATTTGGCGGTCGCGAATTTGGTTCCCACAGTTTGGCTAGAAGGAGGGTTACGGATCTATCTATCGCTACTGCGGCTCGATCATGTCAGCCGCGCCGCACCAAGGATCAGCCAGCTAGGCGGAACACCGTCGATGCCAGCGCTGAAGACTCCAGCTGGAGGCGGCGTCCACAGTCACTGCTGATGCAAACACTGGAGCTCAAGCAGATGAAGGAACTGTTTACCTCCGCCCGGTGAACAACAGGACAAACTGATAACCTGGCTCGCAAAACAGGTCGATACCTTAACTGCGAGGAGCAAGTTGCGCTCGGATCCACCAAAGCGCGCCAGCGGCAGGGGACTTCGACGGATCTCGAAGCGAGAAAAGATGCCCGAAAGAGCCCACTCAGAAGCGGCTCGAAAGGACAGCAAGCGACCTCGCGAACCTTCCACTCCGGCTGCGAAACAAAGGCGGCGTCGTGGCGTCGATCTGGATGTCAGCGACCGATCGGACCCTTCCGATGAAGGCGCTGACATCCACCGGAACCCGAAGCCAGTCCGCTCGGCGGCGGTATCCCGATAGGCCCATGACGAGAAGGAAGAAGAACTTCTGGATGGAGCAGGAAGAACTTCGCGGAAGATCAAACTTCGGATCTATCGCGACCAGCGTCGAGTTGAGAGCGCCGGCAATAGCGAGATCCATGATCTCCGTGAATCTCTCAAAAGGCCGTGGCTGAAGTGGCGGTAAAATCGCAGATCCATCAGGCGACCAGTTCGCCCGAGATCGATAGACTTCGAGGAAACACGGAAAACGCCTTTCACCACTTTCGGATCACGGAAACCGCATCTCAGACCGGGAAGATCAAAATCGGTCTATGGCGGTGCAGCGGATCCTAAGTCACACCTGCAGTCCTTCCAGATGCAATGGGTAGGTGCAAACTCGGGCGAAGCGGGGCGCAGGTCATTATCTTCTTCCTCGAGCACCTCAAAGGTGCTGCGCTCGAGTGGTTCTCCGGCTCAAAGGAACTCCATCGGAAGCTTCGCCAACTGGCCTCGGCGTTTCTCAAACAGTACTCCATGTTCATGGATAGAAAGCGTCCGGCGTGGATCTATGGAGTCTAGCTCAGAAGGAAGGCGAGTCGCTCCGCGACTTCATCGCGAAGGTTCAAACTGGTGATGGCCAGAGTAACGGGCATCAGCGACAATGTCGCAATCGACGCCCTGAGAAAAACTCTCTGGTACAAGTCGAAGTTCCGAAAGTGGATACTACTGGAAAAGCCGCGGACAATCCAGGATACTCTCCACAAGGCAACAGACTTCATCATCATGGAAGAAGAGATGAAGCTTCATCGCGAAGCGCGGACCAGAGAAAGGCGTCCAGAAGAAACCCTCGTTAGCGACAAATCGTCCATCACGAAGGGAAGGCGTCCAAGGCGAGCATTCATACCATCAACTCGGAGCAGGGCAAAACCTCCGGAAACACCTGGACCAGGAACCAGTACAAGGATAACTCCTACTGCGAGTTCCACGAGACCAGAGGTCACTCCACTGCGAACTGCAAGGTTCTCGGCGCCCGGCTCGCCGCAAAACTCCTCACCGGCGAGCTATCAAAGGTCAAGAGTATAAAGGACTTGCTCCTGGACTCCGACCGCCCAAAGACTAACAAAACTGTCTCCGAAGACCGCGCGAACGAAAACCAATCAGGAAAAGCGCGGAAGAAGACAGGACGACCAAGGGAACAACAGCAGTCGCCAGAGGGTAAACATGATCATCGGAGGATCACAGTTCTACCAGGACTCTGTCTCATCGATAAAAGCCTACGGGCGAAAAGCCGAGACCAGTTCCAACTGGTTCCCGGACAGCGATGTTCCTAACCACACAATCGCTTTCGAGGAACACGAGACCGTCGGAATCGACAAACCTCACTGCGACCCTTTGGTAATCGACCTGGTCATCCAGGATCTCGAAGTCGGCGCATTCGTCGATACTGGAAGCACGGTCAACGTCATCTTCAGCGACCCTCTACAGGATGAAGATCCCACTTGGGGAAGTCGTCCCTGAGCCAAAACCTTTGACGGGGTTTTCGGGGGTCACTACCATGACCCTCGGAAAATAAAACTCCCAGTCATGGCAAAGGAAGTTACAAAGATCGTCGAGTTTGCAGTAGTCGACAACCCGGCCATCTAGCATCGCCGGAACCCCTTGGATCAACTCCATGAAGGCAGTACCGTCCACATATCACCTCGGTATCAAGTTCCGACTCCGGCCGGAACGCAGCCATCAGGGGTAGCCAGAAGCATCGAGACTCTGTTACCTAGCGAGTTCAAACTGCGAAAGATCGGAGCGCCCTGCGGTCAACTCAAAACGAGCAAAGGAATCACACAACATTCCGAAGACTGAGGAAAGATGATCAGAATCATCGAACAGGCAGCGATTCAAGAAGGCGACAAAGCCTCTGAATCCACGCCCGTAAGACGGACAGCTCGACCCCGCACCACTGATCCGACCAGCCGCGATCGAACGGCGGCGCCGCGGGGAGTAAAACGTCCGCGGCAACTATCAGAACTTCTGAGATGGCTTGATCCTCGAAGAGAGGTGAGCCGTAAACCGGCGAGTTCAGCTATCCCCTCACCAAAAGGGGGACTGGTGCGTATACTCTATACTCCCACAAAAGCGAAAAATCCGCATATGTACTTTAAACTTCTCGAAATTTTTAATAAAATTCTTTCTATCTTTCATGCTTACTGCATCATCAGCGGAAAAACGAAAATCATATCTTCAAAAGCGGGGCGTCGCCTTCTTAAAGATAACAAAACTTCGTATTATCCATAAAGACAGTCCACCAGCGACTTAAAATAACTCCGCCCGTCGATTGGCCCGGCGGACGCTCATAAGCGTTCCTCAATACAAAATCGTAGTCAGACCTACAAAGGTCCTCTTACATCCGACAAAGGATATCATAGCCGCTATACAAAACCAAAATTTTGGTTTAGCGTCTCGGATATATTCGAAGATAGCTCGATTCTTTTAACACAAGTCATATAAGCGGCGACTAGTCGCGGACTTTAAACGAAAGAATCAGGAAGAAATCACTAACAGGCAAAGCGAAAGCCGATCAGTCATCGCACAGCCTCAAAGCTGAGAGTAAACCTAGGTCTTGCCCTAAACCCAGTCTTGCTGGATCTTGACATCTCACAGACATAGTATCGTATACGAGATCCCAAAACATGTCTCTTATCGCTTACACCTAAAACGCTCGCTAAAAAGTAGCATACGGACCAAGCGACAAAAAAAGAGTTAGGATACGAAGTGACTACTCGCATCCTTCCCTCTACACTTGACGAAAGTATAAATCAAAACAAAAGGCGAAATCTAAATTTTCATATTCATAAAAGCCGCAAAAGACGGCAGGATTCAAAGCCACCAACGGCCAGTCCCAAAAACATAAGAATGCAACCTCCAACGGTCGCAGGATAAAATTACTAAAAACGGCCACACACGGCCAGAAAATTCAATTCATAGAAGGAAGTCAACGTTGAGAAATCCGGATGCAGAAATCCCAAATGAACTAGCAGGCTGGTCCACTTCTTCATTCACACCTCGAGCATTCCCACCATTCTCGGCGTTCTCATCGGCTCCGACCTCCACCGTATCCTCGGAAACCTCGATAGGTTCCCATAGTCTCCGGACTCTTTCTTCTACCGGAGGAACCAAGGACTCAGCATGAGCACACTCGGCCATGAAATCCTTCATTTCAGCGATCTCGGAATCGAAAGAGAAATCTGGGTTCTGAGACTTGTAAAGATTTACGACCGAACCTCGGCACTCGCGGAAATCACCAACAAACTCCTGAGCTTCTTTAAAGCATTGAAACTCAGCAGCAAACGATTCCGCCCGTCTTGCCACCTCCTCGCGACCATCCTTCTTCCTCTCCTTTCCGCCCGTCACGAGAGCCCGGCGTGAAGCTCAACTTGCCAGCGTTCTGTGCCTTCACCTCTTGGCGGAACGGAAAAACTCGCTCCACTTCTGTGGTCTTGAAGTTAGCAATCCTGGATTTCGCGGAGCTTCGAGTCAGCGCCTCGCTAAACACTCTTAGTCCCTGCATAAAACTCAAGATCAGCAAGCATGCTTATATCACGGTTGACGCAAGGTTAAAGAAGTTGAAGGGCCAAACCTCGTTGACCGTTGGGAGCCCTCGGCAAAACCCGTTGTTTCTCCTCATCCTCCAGCGACTCATCAGTAGTAAACTCGGAGGAAGGCCATCAAAGAAGTTGTTAGGTGGAAAACCGCTGGCTCCGTCTTTTCCGTTGGAACAAAACTAGGTTTTCTCCCAGCGGTGAAGGGTTTCGAGCCTTCCCCATCGTCGATTTCCTTCCCCTTACGAGACCTCTGTCTGCGCCTCGAGTAGGACCACGGTAACAGGTTGGCGTCGTCACGGAACAGGACCGGGACCGATAAAGCTTAACGCATCTCCGATCCGTTCGAGTGAAGGATTTCCAGCGGCCTTTGGCGAAGAAGATCTCTCTTGGCGAAACGTTACCAGGCAAATCGCGGTAGGGTTGTTCCCTACAAAGCGGAAATTTTGTCAAGACTTCGCGCTTCGACAAAGTGAGATAGACAACAGAGTTTTCGTCGTATTACCTCGGTTAAAGTTCCATGCTCGCGGAAATAGATGGAGGCAGCTCTCCTCGACAGACTCGCCATCTATTTGAACAAAGAAAAGCGCTCCTGCCACGATTTGGGATTCGAAGTAGTCCCTGAATCACGGCCATATCCTTCTTAGGCAGCATGGAATAGTAACCGTCACTCCCGTCGGCCGAGTACCCCAAAGACCTTGAAATCATCGGGACCAAGATCAATCCGAGTTAAGTAGCTAGCGATTAATGCGCCAAGCCAACTCTCAAGGCAGGAGCGCTGAGTTGGCTGATCGAAAGTTCGAAGCGGTGAAGCGCCGAACAATGGCACCAGGAATTGGGAACCACATGCGGCGATGCGTAAAAGCTTAAGTAACATGTAAAGAAATCTTGCGGAGGATTCCTTGCACTCGTTACCAGCGGAATCGAAATTTGACTCCTTCGGGAACCTGGTAAAAATCTCGAAGAACCTTGAGATATTTACGAGAAACGAGCTTCGGCGCAAAGAGCACCGGGCTGCCTCGAGAGGCCTCTTGAGAACAGGGATCTCTGGCGGTGTAAGGCGAACCTACAAGAGCTCGGTATCGCATTCCTCTTTTCCTCCTCGACCGACTCCTCACGCTTTACCGTTACATGGGCAGGAGAGTCATCCGAGAATGAATGGGAAGAAGTTTCTCTTTGAGGATCTTGAAGACATTGTTCTTAAAGAGAGAAAAGATTCTTGAGAGAGAGTAAAAACTTTGTGATGAAGTAAGAATGAGATTTCTTACTCCATATAAAGGAGGTAAAATCACTATTTACCCGATTTTCGTGACGATTACATCTCAACCTTCCCACACGGCTATACCGCAAGCTAGGATCCGACAGGCTCTACGGTTCCTAGCTAGCTGGGGGGCTAACTGTTGGGGTCAAAATCGGTCAATGACGAAATCGTCACCGAAAGTCCTCGAAAGAAAAGCCAGCGGCGATCAAATCCAAGAAGCGGGTGCGTCGCTCGATAAAACTCCGCGGAAGGCTCGTCCACTCCCATCTGGCGCCAGCGGCGAGGGTCCTGGCGCCCATCCATGCGATCGTCTCATGATCTCGGGCAATGACAGCATCTTGGTCCCTTGAAACCCATGTCGGATTGTCGAGAGATCTACAATGAGTCTTCCGTAAAACCTTCCGATTGTTTAAAGATTCATCTTTTAACTTCGAACCACATTGCTCTCATCCTCGGCGGCGGAAAATCTGAAGATCTAAGTCCATCTCAAAATCCCGATACTCGCGAGGAAACAATTATCTCGAGATCTACGACTAGAGACCCTCCCAAAACTTCGAAAGATTTCCGCAAACAACTGCGAGGGAAGATCGAACAAACCCACAGACGGCAAGGCGGCCTGGCACCAGCAGCAGCGGGGCCAGCGCTGGCGCAGCGGCACCCGACCAGCGGCGGCCGCAGCGGGACAGCGGCTAATGGCGCCGGCACCAAACCTGGCGCCCGGCAGCGGGGCAGCGAACTGGCCACAGCGCCGGCGGCACCAACCTGGCGCCGGCGGCACCAACCTGGCGCCGGCCGCAGGGCGCAGGCTGGCCTGGCGCGGCCCGCACAGCGGGAGCCAGCTGGCAGCAGCGGCTAGCCGGCGGCGCATGCGGCCAGCCTGGCGCCAGCGGCACAGCGGGAGCTGGCCTGGCACAGCGGCACCGGCCTGGCGCGGGCGCATCCGCCACCTGGCCCGACTGGCGCGGCAGCCGCACCCGGCCTGGCGCCAGCGGCTTTCCGTCGCGCGATTGGCCTGGCGTCGGTCCACGGCCCTCGTCGGTCGTTCCTATCTTGCCGGTTCGATCCCATCTTAGCTTGTTGGATCAATCACGCAAGTTTGGTATGATCGCGGTTACTCTGAAACGCCACTTCCTCGACTAAACAAGGAATTGAGGTTCCTTGGAAACACGAGACCTTCAAAGACTGTCCTTTGAAAAACGTAAAAGCGCCTAAGCTGCAGCGGCCAAAGCGATACGTACGATTTTCGAAAGAAGGATAACTATGACGGTTTATCTTTATCCTCACATAAGAGATAAATGTCAAGTTTCCATAAGAGATAAATATCAAGTTTCCAGAAGATAAATGTCAAGATTTCGAAGATAAATGTCAAGTTTCGATAAACACAAAGATGGACGAAAATGGAAAAAGCCCAACTCAGCCCGCGAGAAGATAGACCGTCATAGGAGGAGTATATAAGGAGAGCTTGGAGCAAGAAGCAAACCAGAGATCACAAAAACGTCCAGAGCACTTAGAGCAACTTAGCATTCTTTTCTGTTTTCACTAGCGAGCTGCGACTCAACTAGGATAGACTTAGGCGATCAGACTAGCGAACTTGCCGACAGCTCTCGTAGCCAAGGCTCTTACCTGTTGTTCCGCTCAAGCGGATTCGGAAATAAAATCTTTTGCTCTATTCTTTTTTTACGATTTTTATTCCGTTTCCATATTTTCTTTGTCGAACTGATTGTGTCGTGTGCGGCCCAGCAGATATCCGGGACCTTCAGGGAAGGCTTGGTTCACTTGGCTTTCCTCCAAATCAACTTAATTTGACGGTGCGAATTTCGGTTCCCACATTAGTGAATGAGCATTCATCTAGAGATAGAGCTTGCTTAGGATTGTGTCTAGCCTTAAGGTGTTAGATTGATTGAAAGTTTGCCATCTTAGATTGAAGCTTGATCACCCAAAGTCAATTCCCTTGTCCCAAGAATCCCTTGCCTCATATTGAAAGAAAGTTCACTCTTTTATTGCATTTCTAGTATTGCCTTAGTTCATAATCATCTCATCTCACTTTATGGTTGCACTTAGCTTAAGCATGATCTTGCATTCCCTTTGCATTGAAATCTCTTATAATTGGATTGACATCTTGTATACTACAACATTTGATTGGACCCTTGAAAAGGCCCTCATCAATATACATTTGCTTTTGTCTTGTTGGGGTATCTCCTTCTCTCTTACTCACCACGGAGGCTGTGTGATTTAATTAATGGGGAGGTACCAGGTATTTGATCATGTTTTCTTTGTGATTGAGAGTCTCATGCATTGCATTGTACATTCATTAATGCATAGAAAAAAACATAAAATTTCTGAATCATGTAGTTGCATCACTTGCATCTTTAAGATTGAGTCTAGAGCATATAGGTTGCATTCATTTGCACATAGAGCATTGCCTTGTAAAGAACACTTGTTTGCACTGAATTTGGCACCTAGTAAAACATATCAAGTAGCTTAAGCATCTTTTGAAAGGCTTGCATGCTTTGAGCCTTGAAAACTCTTCTTGAAACTTGCTTGCTTGCTTGATATTGGCATTGTTCTTGAAACCAGCTCCAACCTGAACTTAGACTTGAATGAACTTAATTTATCTTGCATATGTGCATTTGCATACTTGATCATGGATCTCATACACATTTGGGTTATCTTTCCCCATTGTACTACTCTTTGTTAACCCAAATGGCACTTCCATTACCCTTGAACCCTTGCCATTCTTTGAAGACTATATTGATTTGCATGAGTGAGGCCTCTTTTGATAGCTTGTCATGTGAAAAATCTTGAGAGTATTGGGAGCGACATGTATTTGTCCTCATCTCTTGCTAGCATAGGGTCATCATTTGAGCTAGCTCCTAGGATGGTGAGTGGGGTCTTTATTCCTTAAAGGTTTATATCTTGGATTTGGGAAGTGATAAAGTTGAGATTGATGAGCAAAAGAGTGTATTGAAATAAAAGCCCTAGGGACCTAGAATAGAAAGATAAGAAGCTTTTGATTGATGTTGAGACCTTCCCCCTTCATAGAAAGAAAAGTAAAAGAAAGATTCAATAAGATAGTGGGGAAGGGAAAACAAAAAGTGTTAGAGCTTAGAAGTGTGAATTGTAAATAAAAGTTCCTTAGTGGTTGAATATTGAAGAGAGAAAGTTGTTCATTGGGTGAGTGATGTGAGTGTTTTTCATTTTGGGGTATGGGACTGATAAGCGGTGTAGATCTTGTAATCACTTAGGAATGGGTAGAATGATGAGGATGGACTCATGTATGCATGAATTGCTCATAGTCTTAGATAAATTTTGTATAATGATCAAGTTCCTTGATTTTTGAGTGATTGCCACCTTGAAATGATGCATTGAAACCCTCTTTTTCATCCATATTAGACCTTTTGATCACCTAGTCAAATGATTGAGATCTTGTGCCCATTTGTGAGAATTCACCTTGTGTGTGTTTGTGTGTGAATCAATGTGAGGGTTGGTTAAGAGAACATGTTGGTTGATAGGCATTGCATCTTGTGTAGAGGCACACGAGTATTGATAGGCCTTGAGAAGCTAGAGCATAATGAGAGAGTTTTGCTCATGCTATTTGCTATGTTTCTTAAGGATGTCAAGTTGAGTGCTATGGGTGTTTCTTTTGGCTTTGCTTCCATCTCTAGGGATCTCCTCCTTTGTTTTGAAAAGATTACTTGAGGACAAGTAAAGGCCTAGTGTGAAGGAGTTGATATCTTGCATATTTACATGTTTTTAGCTATCATATCTTCTGCATTTTGATCATTTAGATTAGGCATTAGGCATCTTTAGGTCCATATTGCATTCATATGTCCATATCAGGTGCTGGAGTGTTCTATAGAGTGATTAGAGGTGTTTGGGAGCTTTGTGATCCAAAAAGAAGTGAAGAATGGAGTTTGGCCATGTTTGGACAAACCGAACTAATGACCATGAATATGCCTTACCTTTGAACGGACGGAAGGACGCGGGGAAATGGACCAGAAACACTTACCCGGGTGGTTGGACGTACGAAGGATGGATGGCTGGTGCGCGGCTGGATATGCTCGGGACGGAGCACCCGCGCAGGATCGGACGGATACGAAGCTCGGACGTGGACTTGTGCGCAGGTTAGTATGCGCGGCATATCTTACTCGCACGGGACAAGCGGCTTGACGGCTCGGACAGACAGCTTGGGCATGGACTGATGCGCGGAGACAAGTCGCGAGGAGACTTACCGCGGGACAGCAGCTGGACGCGCGGCCGGACATACGCGAGACGCCACACCCGCAGGGGATGAGGCCAGTACGAGGACAGGGCCGGACGCGTGGCCGAACATACGTGGGTCGCCTTACCCGCACGGGACAAGTGCAGGACGAGCTGGACGGGCGGCCGGGCATGCACGGGCTGGACCAGTACGCACCACCCTGAGCGTTTTCACCTATTTTCCTATTGGTCGAGATTAAATGATGCCAAGGCCCTTTTGGTCTTTTCTCTTATGATTTTAAGGATTTCAAGCCTCCTATATATACTCTTGTAATCTCCTTTGTGAGATCTAACTTCTTTTCTCTCAAGAACACTTTTAGATCTTGAATAAAGTTTGGATATTGAATCCTTCTTCATTTATTTCTTTTGTGTTTGTTAGATTATCTTCATTTCTAATCATGTTTAGCCTTGAATCATCCATGGTTTTAAGGTTATCCATGTCCATTAGTGAGTTGATCTATCTTGGATTCATGGGCTTGGGAGACTAAAGGTGATTAGGTGTAGATCTAAGATGTTTTAGTGTAGATCCTTCTTGATCCTTGCTTGTAGAGTGTTTTTAATGCTTCTTTTGAGTTGGCTTCTCAAAGGTTGAGTTCAAGACATTTCCCACCCACAAGGTGTTTGATGAAATGTCTGAACCAACTCTCTAAGCTTTTAACATTCTTTACCAAAGAAATTTGTTGTTAAAGGTGTTAAGATGGCTAGTAGACTTATTCTTAATGATTGCTTTCATATTATTCAACCAAAGACATTTGATGCTTGAGATATGTTAGTGAATGAGCATTCATCTAGACCTAGAGCTTGCAGGATTGTGTCTAGGCCTAAGGTTGCTAGATTGATTGAAAGCTTGCCATCTTAG
>JAEACV010000886.1:0-33399 GCA_016432835.1 Brassica nigra
CATCTTTACCTGAAACTAACAATAAAAAATATATCGGATACCATGAGAAAGAGAGAGATGAAACGCTTGTAAACACTTACTTGTAAGGATATTTGTTCTCGAGATATTTTTACTAGTTATGAGGAGGGTGATTATATAGAGGTGATAAGCACAATTAAACCATTTATTCAAGGACATTCGATTCAATTCAACCAGTTCACACTAAACCAGTTCAAACTTGACTCATTCTTGGTAATTCCAACACCAACTCAAACTTTGACTGATTGATGTAACAGAATAAAATAAAGAATAAAAATAAATCGAGTGATGTAATAAGTACAACTAATAAACCCATTTATTCATTCAACCTGTTTGTTTATTCTTCTAATAAATGGAGTCTTATTAGAAGTTCAACCAAATTTTTGAGAATGAAACAGCTAAGATCCAAATAGAAGTTATGTGTAGACATTGGTTAAACATTTTACTTACCAAAAAAATGGTTAAACAATTTAACCATAGACAAGTCATAAGTAAACAAAAAATGAACATAAATTCACGTTTTTCATGCTTATTTTCATGAACCATATAGGTTTTGTAATATCATGATTTTTGTAATATAATCATCTTATTAAACATTTAATAAAATGCTTGTTTTATTACATCTAATATCATGATAAAAGATGCTTATTTTAACCATTTAATATAATGTTTATTTTCATCAACTATATAACTTTGGTAATATCATAATTTCCCTCCTTTTATACTGTTTTACTAATATAATAATACAAGTTTTACAGTTTTAAGAATAATCAGTTATACCAGTTGTACCGATATAGTTGTAATAAGCTATACAAATTTATACCCTTTGTGCTGAAAAATACATGATGTGCCAGATACTGTTGTTCAAAACTCATTAGTTTGGTCGGGTCGAATACATTAATCGGAGATTATAATCGTATGTAGTTTTTTAGATTTTATATCTCTTTTGGTTTATATATTAATAATGTGTACATAAAATGTAATTGTCATGTAGTCTTGTGGTTAATGTCATGTGCAGAACGGAGATTGATAAGGGTTCATGCAGCTTAACGCCAAATTTGTCATTTTTGAAAAGAATTAGGTTAAATTAATGAGAAAATACCAATATAGCCTTGTCTTCAACCTTCCCTATGATTATGTTTTGATTCATTATTTTTCTTGTACATATATTTTCTTTAAATGATTAATAGAAGTCTTTAACCATTATTTTAAACGAGCGAAAGTTCTTTAAAATGAATATTCTTATGTTTTCAATATAAATATCTAATTAGCTGAAAAGAATAGTCAAAATTTTGAAATTGATTGGATAATATTAAGTATATAATTTATTTGGTAAAAGATTAGAAAAGTAAAAGTAAAGGACCAATTTATGATTTAGAAAGTTGAGCTTCAAAAATGAAACAATGAACAGTATTGCTTTAAATTTGAAGCAAAAGTGAAAATGAAGCACCATTGGAGAGTGTCTACAAAATACTTCCCAGTTATACAACGTTTTGCAATTGAAAAAAACAAAAGTATTTCTCAGTTGTACGAAGATTTACAAACCCCAATAGGAAGAACGGTTTATTCCTACGAAGCATTAGAAAACCAAATTAGTAGAACTAGTTTATTTCTATGTATTTCATGATGAGTGTTACTCTGATTCAAGTGTGTAAAAGAACCTGCGTTTAAAGTTATAAGTATAATAAAGTAAATAATATGCTTTGTCAATTAAAATAAATAAATAATATGCTTTGAGAAAGGAATAAATACGTATAGAAATAGCTTATTATATATTATATATTATACAAATATCTTATTATTATAGCTCGTTAACTTCAGGTACATCAGGGTTCCACAGTACCTGGTTGTATTTGTCCATACCTGTAAGACACACTAAACTTGGAGGTAAATTAATACGTATTAATACAGATTGTAAGTAATTTAACCAAATGAAGAATCACAGGATAATATCATCCGGGAATTGATTAATATGTCAAAATTGTAATAATCATATTTCAGGATCTCCAGATTGTTGACAACGAACTCGATTTTTCTCAAATTGAATGCCAATATCACCAACAGCCTGGCATTCGATTCTACGTTCCCTATGTATAACAAACATAATATGACACTACATATTGTATTTATGTAATAATTATACAGTGACAATGAAATGAAAATATACCTACCATCTTCAATAGTGAAACTCAGAAATGCAAGATCGTTGATCTTTCTTTCCTCATTCAAAATAAATTGGATTGGTGTAGAATTAATTACCACTCCGATAACATCTGAAATAAAAATTGTCATTAAACAAAAACAAGATTATAACATTTAATTAATAAACTTAACTAATACTGTTATACGAACTATAACTCACCAACAGCGATTTGGAAGTCAAGCCTCATATAGATAATATCAGCGAATCGTGTAGGGTGGAAGTACAACGAAGATGATAAGGAGGTAATGGACTTAACTATTGTTGAGATAGTGAATTTGAGTTTAAAAATGTTACTGGTTGTCCTGGTTCTATGAACGTTTGTCTTTATCCTGAAATCTTTGACAGAATACCAATTGTTTTCCTGGAAGTCATCGACAAAGTATAAAACACATTCATGAGGAATAGTTGCTTGAATTTTTTCCCCTGAAATAGACAATGTATAACAATACAAAAAATATATAAGTTAAGCTACCCAAATATAGTATAAAATAACGATATATAGAAGAGAACTATATTTTAGTAACACCTAACCTCAGAGTCGACCAAAATTATCTTCAAGGTTGTACACTCCAGGAGATGGTAACTTGATTTTCCAACATCGTAGTAGCTTAACTTGAATAAGTTGAGTGTTTTCTTAGCCAGGGTTCAGCGTGGACAAGGACGTATAAGTTGTCAAATTGGTTTAAAGAGAAGAGACCACTTTTCACAAATCAATTCAAAAGTATCTAATACAGAGAACACCTTTAAACTTAAATAACTTCATGCAATTACTATTCTAACAAAATAAATACTCCCTCCATTTCACTTTAAGTGTCGTTTTAGACCTGTGCACACATATTAAGAAATCATTTAATTTTGCATATTTTCTCTATACAAACATCATTACCCATACGCCTACTCATATTTCAACCAATAGAGAAATAATCTGTAGAATAAAGTTAATAAATTCTACATTGAAATGCTAAAACGACACTTATTTTGCAACAAAAAGTCTACAATTTAAGGGAACTTTACTCAACTAATACATATTTTAGGACAAATGACTAGAATGTTACATAACTTTTTTTTTATGACTAGAATATTTTTCCCTATTTTTTATACCCAGCGTGCCCTTATTTCGCATTATAAGAAAAAACATATTTACGAGAATGCCAT
The DNA here is from genome assembly GCA_016432835.1 of Brassica nigra. Lineage (NCBI taxonomy): Eukaryota > Viridiplantae > Streptophyta > Magnoliopsida > Brassicales > Brassicaceae > Brassica > Brassica nigra. The sequence continues at coordinate 3,377 of JAEACV010000886.1, forward strand.
TACTTTTTCATGCCACATAAGCAAAACCCAGCCACATAGGAATTCGGTTCCGTTTTCATTAACTCAGCCGAAGCGATGCCTTCGTTGTTACGGCTGCGTATGACTACGCTACGCCTAATTAAAGAATATGGCTGACTTAATAAAGACTGGCTGACTTACGTACATAACTCAGTCTACCGTACAGACTGATTTACAGAAGTCTGACTGAGTTATGGAGTAACGGCTGACTTACTTACAGTCGTTACGTCTGAGTTATACATAGATTTTATGATTTTTGAAAAATTTAGTTGAGTTATAGTTGTGACACGACTGAGTTATGTCTCTCGGCTGAGTAATAAAATTAGAACGGCTGAGTTATTTGAGATTGATACTGTTACTTTTAATCAGTCGTAACAAGCTGGATTAAAGTGAAACTCAGCTGAGTTACGGCTGACTTATTAGCGAAAGATAAATTACTAGAATAGTATACCTTTGACGGCTGTTTTAATTGACGATACAGCCGACTTATTGTTTTACGTCCTTGTTACGGCTGAATTATTTACAAAAGATTAATTACTAGAATAGTATCCCCGCTTCAGCTAACTTACGCTACGCCACGGCTGACTTAGTTTGAGTAAGTTATTTATTCGCTTACGCTGACTAACCAATTTGCCATGTCATCCGCCATGTCACAAAATCGGTTTGCCATGTCATCACTAACTTACTAATTTTACAACTCGGTTCGGTTTATCGGTTCGGTTTATCGGTCTGTTCATCTTCTTCTTCATTTTCTCTCCTTTATATAATGTTTATGTTAGAGAAAATTACTAGCATTCTTCATCTTTCTCAGAGTTCTTATGGATCCGGTTTTTATTGTTTCTGGAAAGTGGATTAAGAAATACAGATATGTTTTCAACCCCGACAGTAGAGGGTGCAGAGTTCTCCATTTAGATGAGGAAACAACACATGAAGAATTCTCAAAGTGTGTACTCGATGATTACGGATTGAATGAATTAAGTCATGAGATTCAGCTTAGCTACATGTTTTCGAATAAATCTTTGAAAAAATGGCGCACGACACTCCACCAATTTACGTCTCCAATAATCGACAGTTGCAAGGTTTCCTAAGCCTAAAGAAAAGCGAACAGCTACGTCTTTGTGTGGAGATTATGGAGAAGAAGGATGTCGAAATGAACCGGAATGACAGAGCTAGAGAGAAGAGTAAAACGTTATACAATTTTAGCTCAGAAGTCGAGGTTTCAGATGTTGAATCAAGAGACGAAAACCACAGTTTGGAAGATGAACGCGAGGACAATGAGAATAACTTCTGTAGTAAAGTTGAAGGAGAAACACAGAATGAAAGCGGAGAAGATGTAGTATTTGAAGAAGACAAAGATGATGATGAATTTGAAAGCCGCTTTGATATGTTCAACGACTCGGACGGTGCGTCATCTGAAGATGATAACTTCAGCTCAAACGGTGAGTCTCCAACACAAGAGGATTTGCCGACGCTACCTTCCAAGCAGAGAACTCAGAACTATTCCACTAGCGGATGTAGCGGGAATCCGGAGGTTCTAAAGATGGAAATGTCGTCGCTAAATCTTTGTGTTGGTCAACGATACGAGAATAAAGACGATTTGGAGAGACGACTGAAACTTCTTACAGTGAGGGATCGATTCGATTTTGATGTGGACATATCCACTCTGACGTTATTAATTGTTAAGTGTTAGGTTCCCGGATGCATCTGGAGAGTGCGTGCTTCTACAAAAGGGAAAACCCCGGCATTTTCTGTTTGTATGTACGATGAGGATAATTCATGTTCTGTAACTGAGCGTCCTTATCGATGTCGACAAGCAACACCGGATATTTTAGAACATTTGTACAAGGACTTTCTCGGCGACGTTGGTCCGGACGTCCGCCCAACGAGTGTCAGAATAGCTATAACTAAGCAGTTTCGTGTAAAGGTATTTTTAAGTTTCGGCTGACTTATTTATAAGACTCGGCTCAGTTACTTTGATATTAGAACTTAGTTATAAGAACGATGCGTCTGTTTTAAATATGTGTTGTGACTGAAATGTATAGAATCATTTTTTCATGTGGATAGATGGATTATTGGAAATCCCATCGGAAGCTGAGATTCGCAAGGGAAATCCCATTGGACGCTGAGATTTGCAAGGGAAATCGAGGAGGGAACACCTGAGAGTGGGTATGAAAACCTGCCTTCTTACTTATACATGATAAGAAGGGCAAATCCGGGTACAGTTACGCGTCTTCAAATCGATGAGTTTGGCCGATTCATGTATGTGTTTCTTGCGTTTGGTGCGAGCGTAAATGGGTTTCCTTTCATGCGCAAAGTTGTGGACCTTGTGGTTGTCGACGGTACGTTTCTTAACGTTAGATACAAGGGGACTTCTCACAGCACTAGCTCAGGATGGTAACTTTCAGATTTTTCCAATAGCCTTTGCAGTGGTTGACACTGAAAATGATGATTCGTGGCATTGGTTTTTTCGGAACTAAAACTATTCCTGACAACGAGGGTCTTGCGATAATCTCGATAGGCATAGGTCAATAGGCAAAGCAATCGGAAATGTATATCCGCTTGTTCTCGGGAATTTGCACGCACCATTTATATAAGAACATTTTGGAAAGTACAAAGGAAAAGATGCATTTCGTCCGTGAAGAAAGCGCAAGATGTTTTAGGGTGGCTGACTTTGAAGGGATATTCGATGAGATTGAAGCGATTAATCCTGAACTCCATGGCTATCTCCAAAGAGCTGATGTGAGACTGTGGTGTTCATTTCGGCGAGAGGTACAATTTGATGACTACAAACATAGCTGAATCAATGAACAGAGCACTGTCGAATGCTAGAGGTCTTAACATTCTTCAATATTTGAATCGATTCGGTTATGATGACAAGATGGTTTGCTGAACGGAGAGGGATGCCAGATTGCAGCAAACCACGCTTACACGTGTGGAGAAACCACTACAGGTAAGTCAGCCGACAGTCACGATAAATCAGCCTAAAGTATTGTTTATTCAGCCTGTTATATTATAACTCAGCCTGTATAATTCTGCATTTTAATAGGGTCGTAAGTGACGCCAGAATGTTGACGGTACAAAGGATTGATGATCATCACACTGAAGTTAAATATGGATCATCTGACGAGTCTTTGCATGTTGTTAATTTGATACTGAAAAGTGCACGCCAGCGTTTGAGCAGAAATTACCATGTGTACACGCAACGCAGCTGGAGTACAGGAATTTTGTCGATATCTCTTTGCAGTCCTTACTATAATAATGCTTATTTGATGGGCCACGCTGACTCGGTTATGCCGGTTGACAGAGCGCCTGTTTCAGAAAACGTGGCTAACCAACCGCTTGCCCCGGATATTCACAACAACCAGGAAGACGAAAAGTAGGATGAAATCTGCTTTAGAAGTTGCACTTTCAAACAAACGTCCTAGGAAAGCACACACATGTTCTCGATGTAGACAGAGTGGACATAATGCGAAAACTTGTTCGATGCCGTAAGTGTATTCATTTATTACGGCTGGTTTATGGTTTTCCATTTTGTAAAACGGCTGGGTTAATTATTTTCAAGATTTTGTATTACAGCTGAGTTACGGTTTTGAATGTTTTGTATTGCGGCTGAGTAATTAGTATCATGTTTTGTAGTACAGCTGAATTACGATTTCGGTCAGACTATCGTTTGTACACGACTGAATTAAGAGAGACTAACTAGAAACTCAGTTAAGCAAAGTTAATTTATCGTCTCGAAATTATAAAGGTCTCGATGTATGCGAGGCAGCCGTATTTTTCAGACATCATTATTTCGAAACTGGAAGAAATAGTATACGTCCTTTATAAATCAACTAATGGCTGAGTTAGGCTGACTGATGTGACGAGTTGAGACGACTAAAACTGTTAATTTAATATTCGATATTACGTAAGTCTCGATATTAGTATTTCTATGTGACGTGGGGAGATGACTAATTTATTTTAGAGAAACTTAAATGTAAGTACTAATAACGACTTTTATAGAGCTGAGGAATGGAAAATAATTCCCCTTTGGAAAGCAACTTTTCGGCCACCTCAAAAATCAATTTACGTGACAGCTGATTTATAGTTATAACCTGGCTGATTTATAGTTATTACATGGCTGATTTATAGTTATTTCATGGCTGAGTTAAACAAAACTAATTAGAAACTCGGTTAAGCAAAGTTACTTTATCGTCTCGAAATTATAAAGGTCTCGGTATTATTTTCACACGCCTAATTAAGGGTGGCATAGTTGATTGAAGTGACGTGGGCAAACAACTATTTGTTTTAACTTAATTGTCCATTCGTAATTGTTGATCCCTTCTTATATATATTGATTTAAATAGGAAAATTTAGTAAAAGACAACGAAACCAAGTGATACTTAGATAATTACAATTGTACCTACGACTATCCAAACCCGAGCCCAATACCGACCCAACAAATTCGGATATCCACTTCCAGAAATTGAATTCCCGAATACTTTTCCCCTTCTTTCTCCTTATTGATTGAAATTGAGGTTTCACTGTTTCCAACTCATTTCCCCCTGTGTCCGTCGTGTTTCTCTTGAAATTTTCTCTGAAAACCCTACTCAGCGGAGATTAGAATCAAAACCCAAATCATGTTGAAAAAAAGACAATCTGAAGGCGAAAGAAGACGTGTCGAGTAGTGTAGGAGGAGAAGAAACGGCTATTATAAATTCTCCGAAGAAGCAACAATGGATGAAGCAAACCCAAGCACCATCGACAAATCTCTCGCTCCGGGAACCGAGCAAAGTCCCCGAGATGCAGATGAAAGCGAAGAAGACAAGAATAACGAAGATAAGGATGTCCGAGAAGAACACAAGGAACCGGAGAAGTAGAGAAGGACGCCAAAGAAGGAGGAGCTGAAATGGAGGTTGTTCAAATGGAGTCCCGAAATAACGAAGAAGGTGAGAACCCCGAAGGTGAAGAAAGGACGACCCAATCAGTAGGAGAACCTGAAACTGAGTTGTATGTAAGTATTCAAACTTTTCGAAAGATGATTTGAAATATTAGATAACTGTGGAAAATTAAGGAACTAAGTGCTTTTTGGAGTTAGTGTAATATGGGTTGTAAATCTTAGTTGAACTTAAACAATATAGATGTACGAACTTTGTGAAACCAAGAAAAACACCAACTTTATAATTGCTTAACTATGTCGAAGTTTGTAAAACTTTATGTTGATGGTTGTAAGATGTCGTACGTGATCCGGTTTTCACTTGAGTCCAGCTTGTAGTTGACGACGAAGAAGGCATGTGACCGCTGAAGTTACACTTTGCATCAAGCCAGTATCAAAAGTCTTTAAAGCTTTCAGGAAAATGTTACATTGACACGGCAATAGGAAATATACAACTGATCCTGAAAAAGGAGGAGGTAGAATGGTTCATAGAGCACCCACAGTTCCAACATTTCTTCCATATTAAAAACCGAAAGCAGAAGTGGATGGGAATGTGGCTTCTCGTTTTGCGATCAGCTGGTGTAGGGAAGAAGTATGAGTTATGGTTTATCGTTAACGGCGTCCCACTCCGATACTCTCTCAGAGAATTCGAACTAATTTTTAGACTATACTGCCATGAGTATCCCCCCAACCATGAGAGGTTGGGTGGTACAACATTCATGAACAAGTATTTTGGAGGGAAAAGGATAACATACGCTGACCTGGAGAAGCAGATGTTGGCAATGAAATCAAAGCCATCTGAGGATCAAAAAAACATGGCCGCTCTGTACTTCTTAACCAGCATCCTCGTCGGAGGCCGAAAGACTGGAGAGGCAGCATCACCTGTGGACAGTTTCTTCCTGACTGTTGTTGATGACCTAGATGTGTTTAACGCTTCCTTGGGGCGTATGCATTCGAACATAACTTGAAGGATGTCTCTATCTTCTTGGAGAAATGCAACGGGGTTGTTCCGACGAGTTGGGTTTTTACAAGCTTTCCTATTTCTTTGGAGGTATTCTTAAACTCCCTTGTATTTAGTTGTCTTATTGTAAAATTGATGTTAATGTTTTTTTGTTGTGTGTTCGCAGTTGTTGGCCTTTGAGGCAATTCCAACCTTGAGGAACCATTTCGAGAAAGTGTGAATGGTGCACCCTGGTTGCCCAGATGTGCAAGATGCAGTACAAACGCAAAGGTGGAACCAAGGCATTCAGTCTAAATGCAGTGAACGTTAATCTTGGTAATACTAAGGTAATTGATGTATTATGTGTAGTCGAATTAAGGAGAAGGGACTCAATTAATGAGACTTATGAAAACTTATGTGTATTTGCCACAGGATATTGAGAGTATCTTGGTGGCAATGAAGCTGAGAAGGAACTTCTGGAAAGCATAGGGATGGGCAAGGAAAGTTGTTGGGCGATGACGACGATGATGCAGAAGTGGATCGTTGGACCAAGATAATATGGAATGGGAAACAAGTTATCTTTGAAGCAGAGTTCAGCATAGATTTTGAGGCTCGTACAGCTCAGGTTGAAGGTCCCACCATTCCTGCTATTGGAGAACCATCCAATAATGCAGATTCTGGTGAGGCTCATGCAGATTCGGTGGAGGCTCCTGGAGCTGAGGCTTTGAAAGCGATGGAAGCTCGGCTTATGAATGCATTCCAAGATGCTATGAAGGTACTGAAAGACGAAGTGAAAAGTCTCGTGACGTGTTGAAGGAAAGAGTGGTGATAATCCGTCCACCAAGTTCGTGTTAGTGATAAAGAGTCGGAGGAAGATGGTGATGATAAGGAGTCGGAGGAAGAAGATGGTGGTGATAAGGATTCGGAGGAAGAAGAAGGTGGTGATAAGGATTTGGAGGAAGAAGATGGTGGTGATAATGAGTCGGAGGAAGATGTTGATGATTACATTCTCGATATTTCAAATCAAGTGCAGCTTGAACATGGTAGATGATGACATGGATGAAACTTTAGTTAGGTATGCAGCGCTGAGGAGTCTAAGAAGGCAAAGACTGAGAAGACAAAGAGTGTGAAGAACAAAAAGAAGAGGGCGAGAACAGATGATGGAAAAGAAGTAGTCCCTTCGAAAAAGGCAAAGGGTTGCGATAATGTGAGGAGTCCCATTGGGACAAGAAGGCATAAGCTGGAGGAGGAGGAAGATGATGACCAGATATGAGAAGAAGAAGGCAGCAGCTGAGAAGGCAGGTGAAAAGAAGCAGAAGAAGAAGGCAGCTGAAGAAGAAGAAGAAGGCAAGAAGCAACCCGAAGAACGAAGGGAGGTAAGAAGCCGTGTAAAATCCCGTATGTGGTTGATTTCTATATATTCGTTGAACTCTATTCGGTTTGTACGACTTATTAAATTCCTGTATGACTTTCTTGTTTGTTGTTGAAGACTTATGTTATTTGAAACTTTCAGTTTTTTGATATTTTAAAAAGTTTCGCTTTTCAAATTAGGTGAAACTTTTGAAAGTTTCCCTTTTCGAATTAGTCTAACTTCGTGAATCTATTGTGCAATTCGAAAATCGTGAATGACCAAATAGGTGAAACTTTTAAAAGTTTCACTTTCAATTAGTTTAACGGAATCTATCGCTCAATTCAGAATCGTGAATGACCAAATACGTGAAACTTTTAAAAGTTTCACTTTCGAATTAGTCTAACTTCGAATCTATCGTGCAATTCGTACAACGTGAATGACCAAATTGTTGAAACTTTTGAAAGTTTCACTTTCGAATTAGTCTAACTTCGTGAATCTATCGTGCAATTCGTAAATAGTGAATGACCAAATACGTGAAACTTTTAGAAGTTTCACTTTCGAATTAGTTTAAATTGAATCTATCGTGCAATTCGTGCAACGTGAATGACCAAATAGGTGAAACTTTTGAAAGTTTCACTTTCGAATTAGTCTAACTTCGTGAATCTATCGTGCAATTCGTAAATCGTGAATGACCAAATAGGTGAAACTTTGAAAGTCCGAATCTCACATAAATACATCAGATGAGAGATTCAATAGATGAAAGAGGAATATCAAAATCTGCACATAAAACCCGAAAGTATTCATAAATTACCTCAAATTTTTCGCAAGTGAAGTATTTTCTCCCCGGTAATGTACCAAAATCGGTTGGATACTTCGGGTCCCAAGACACCTCTTTGATAATTCTCCCCCCACAAGGGCATCTGGTCGGAATCCCACAGTGGGCATCCGCCACAAAGCCAAGTATTAAAAGAACAAATTGCAAGAACATAATGCAAAATGTAAAAGATACAATCAAAACTAGATGAACTCTGCAAATCAATAAGTACGACTTAGTTCAATTTAGAATAACTTTGTATTTGATACATTCGATATAGTCGAACTTTTAGACACTTCAGAGTTATACCAAAATTTACAATTACACCAAGTCGTGCAAAGTTTTCGGAAGTTATGAGGAAAGTGATCTGATTTATAGCTGATTTATAGTTATATCATGGCTGAGTTATATTCCGCCAAAATTCGAAAAGTTGCGATATTAAAACCGTTTCACTGCCGAGAAATACTGTTCGTCACGAACAATTAAAAGATCTACGGCTGAGTTAAATCAAGGGAATCTTTACGGCTGAGTTAGTTATTTTCATGATTTTAATGTTTTAACATACGACTAAATTATCTATCGTGCAATTCGTAAATCGTGAATGACTAAATAGGTGAAACTTTGAAAGTCGGAATCTCACATAAATACATCAGATGAGAGATTCGATAGATGAAAGAGGAATATAATCCGAATCTCACATCATCCTTAAGCAAACAACAACAGATAGTAGACGAATGTCATGGACCGGACGCATCTCATGCAGTAGGAGGATTCGGACGGGTAAGCTTATACTTCATTTCAGCAATCTCTGCAGCCATCGCATCCACACGCTTCCTTAACATTTCAACCTCTTCCTGACTCAAGACCCATGGTTGACGGAAATGGAAGCCATCATTCTACACGTAAAACGAGAAAGTATCAAAATCTGCACGTAAAACCTGAAAATATTCATAAATTACCTCAAATTTTTGCAAGTGAAGTATTTTCTCCCGTAATGTATCAAAATCGGTTGGATACTTCGGTCCCAAGACACCTCGTTGATGATTCTCCCCACAAGGGCATCTGGTCGAATCCCACAGTGGGCATCCGCCACGAAGCCAAGCATGTCGATGGAATTCTTCAAGCCTTCATCTGCCTGTACTCCTCGCCGGATGAGTCATGACGGCTGAGTAATCGAGAAATTTAGAAAGAAGAAGGTCCAAATAGAAATCTGAGTTCTCCAGAAATCTAGAGAGATTGATTGAATAGTGGAGAGAGAGATTCGTGAGATAAATGGGGAACAAAAAACAATGTTTTTAATACACGCCTACGCCGATTCAAAATTCAAAATGGGTGGGAAATTTCAAAACTGGGGAATAATTTGTAAAGGATTTCAGTGCTTAGAGTTTCACATAGTTTGTAGTTATACAGAAACCTTTAAAGTTGTACTTTTCTGTTTTTGATATTTTTAGTTTTACTGTACTTAGATGATTAATTTTATGGTTATACCAGCTATATTCAGTTTTCTATCAACGCTTCAAGTGATCATGTAGAATAAAATTTGATATCATGACATTTATAACTTTTCTAATCCCACAAGGTACTGTCTACGAAAAAAATCTCACAGTAATGTATTCCTTTCTCAATCGATAGAAAATGTGATCCGAACAATTGATTAAGTGTAACCAGAAGTTGAAAAATTAAAAGTTAGACCACAAAGTTTCACTGACATTTGACATAGTTCCACCGACATTTGACATAGTTTCACTGACATTTGACATTAGTTTCACCAAAAGTTGACATAGTTTTACCGACATTTAAACAAAGTTTCACTAGAGAAGTACGAAGATTGATAAGACAAGTACGAGATGGATAACAGTGAGAACAACAAGATTTACACAAGACCTTCAACCCCATATTTCTGAACATAAGTGTCGCTGTTTAGTAGAGACTGCCTGAAGTCCTCAACCTCGACAAATGCGGATTGAACCTCAAGTCCAAAATTCCACCTTTGGTCTCAAGCCATAGATCAGGAGGACCAAATAAATCTGTATAAATATAAATGATTTTAGTAAACGTTTTACTCAACTATCACATTAAAACTAGACACAGCAACTACACTTACTCCAAACCTTCCAGACCCTCCACATCTTAAGGGCCACAATCACCTGTCCACCTCTCATAGCAGTTAGTTTGTTTTCAAGACCATCCCGAAGGCATAGGCCTGTTTGCCAGTTGCCACACATTTTATCTGGCTGTCACTATTCAGAATAAAGAAAAGGTGTGTCAATTACAATATAGATAAACTTTGTTTGGATCATATGTTACTTATGTTACTTTCTACTTACATGTTGTCCCTTATGTAAAACACCATCCTTGGTCTTTCAGGGTCATCGAAATGGGCTTCCGTGTTGAAGACCACTCCCATTGTATCTACCAGATAAATTTAGACAATCTAAATCAGTTAGGTTCACTTAGTTTCACTTACTTATACAGACTTATATTTTTAAATTAAAGTTATACACAGTTCAATCCAAGACATGACTTATGTGTTACTAACATCTAAATATGTGAATGTATTTAAATTTTAGTAGAATTCATACCTATGGGATAGTTTCGTTCTTTGTGGTCCATGTGAGGGATTGCATGGATGTTCTTGAAGTCCATGAAAAGCCGATTGTTCAGAGGATCTATGATGGACTTGTGTGTTGCTCCTAGAAGTTAGTTTAAACCGAGTGTTAGTTGCCTCGAAACCTGGATAGGAACGGTGAACTTCTACCAGAAAGATTTCCACCCACTTCCCCTCTTGGTTCTCTAGGCCTCTTAACCTATCATGATTCCCATAATCGGTCATCTCCATCTTGGACCCCTACATAAATAAAGTACAAGGATCAAGTACTTTTATTTGTCACGGTTACATGTTATTACAAACTTGAGAGATGATGATTTAACACTTACATCTTCATCTGCTAGGACATAGGTATAGAAAGGTCCACTGCTGGTGGTAACATAGGAATAGAAAGGGTAGACCCTGTGTATTTTGACTCTGAAACGCCAAGCCGTGATCTTGGGATTATAAGAAACCTCAGAAAGCTTATTGTAGTGTGTCATCTTGTTTGTTGAGAGATGAGAGAAGAGATGAGATGATGATTCCTTTCTTTCGGTTTTATTTTTCTCGACTGAAGGAGACGAACCCTTTATGGTGGTTTAAATGAGAGAAGTCGTTCTTCGAGAGTTCATTAAATACAGGGACATCCATTAAATATAATCCATTTTGAAACTAACCATTTTTGCCAAATATAACAATATAACACAATATAATATCTATAACGATACAATATCTCGTTTTTCGTTTTACATAGTTTCATATATTTAGACAATCTAAATTGTTAAAATTGTGCTTAGTTTCATGAATTTAGACAATCTAAATCAGTTACTTTCACTTATTTATACACAGTTATATATCTTTATGGATTTGAGTTTTCAAAGTTTCAAATCCAACCCATGCACTGAGAAGTCGTGTCTTCTGAACTCGTGTCTTCTCGAGGCGCTTTCAAATGACCCTTTAAGTGGGGTAATAAATACTCAGTTTATACTTATCTCTTCACGTCTGTTGAAGTTCCCTAGTACGTGTTATAAAAGGGTTTATCACCTTGTCCAAATAAACAAAACGAAAATCTCTCCATTTACTTGAGTAAACAAATATTTCTCCATGTCGAACTTTAACTTGGCTTCTCTCCTTCTTCCTTGCTTCATAAGATTCTCTCAAAGGTAGCAACATGCCATCTCCGGACTTCGTAGTGCAAGAGTTGCTTTCTCCGGTTCAATCAAATTGGCAGAGAAGAATACTTCTACCGATATGCAGATCTCTTAAACTTGAACGACTGGATTGATGAGGCTAATGCTCTTAGGACATTCAGGCTTAGGTGCTACCAAGCCGGTAATCTAGAGGCCATCTACATGCAGGTATGTATGAGTTCTTCGTCCTCCATTTACTTGATGAAGGAAGGGAAAAATCCATCTTAGAACTTAGCGCTTAGTGTTGATGATAGAGGATTCGTTCACAACTATCCCAACTTTAGTCGTGAATTTGTTGATCGGATGAATTACATGATCACTTCAGTATACTCAGGCTATTGGGGTTAAAAACCAAAGGTGTTTATGTCTCTGCTAGAAAGAATAAATCCCAACGCCTCACATGATTGTGCATGCTCCGCAGTAATAGAACCAGTGTTTGTAGTCTCCTTTGATGGATCTAGAACACGGTGGACATGCAATCGTTGTTTCGGCAATGTGCAGCTTGGGACTTCTGCAATGAAATTCATTTGACCGCTGCACACTGGCCCATTGAAGATTAGTTGTGTGTTTATAAGTTATGGCATGTGTTTTTTATCTACTTTTACTAAGTTTATGTAAAATACATTTCATATAATATAATGTCTCTAGTTTTTCTATTAAGTAAACTTTATTCATTTTAACTAATAAATATACCATTAACAACTCTGTCTCCATAAAAGAACATATTGCAAGAACATAATGCAAAATGTAAAAGATACAATCAAAACTAGATGAACTTTGCAAATCAATAAGTACGACTTAGTTCAATTTAGAATAACTTTGTATTTGATACAATCGATATAGTCGAACTTTTAGACACTTCACAGTTATACCAAGATTTACAATTACACCAAGTCGCAAAGTTTTCGAAGTTATGAGGAAAGTGATCTGATTTATAGTTATTATATGGCTGATTTATAGTTATATCATGGCTGAGTTATATTCCACCAAAATTCAAAAGTTGCGATATTAAAACCATTTCACTGCCGAGAAATATTGTCCGTCACAACAATTAAAAGATCTACGGCTGAGTTAGTTATTTTCATGATTTTAATGTTTTAACATACCACTAAATTACGATTTCGGTCAGGCTATCGCTTGTACACGACTGAATTAAGAGAAACTAACTAGAAACTCAGTTAAGCAAAGTTAATTTATCGCCTCGAAATTATAAAGGTCTCGATGTAGGCAGCCGATTTTCAGACATCATTATTTCAAACTGGAAGAAATAGTATACGTCCTTTATAAATCAACTAATGGCTGAGTTAGGCTGACTGATGTGACGTGAAGAGATGACTAAAACTCTTAATTTTATATTCAATATTATAATGGTCTCGATATTAGTTTTTCTATGTGACGGGGAGATGACTAATTTATTTTAGAGAAACTTAAATCATAAGTACTAATCCCATTATGGTTTATAGTTATTACACGGCTGAGTTATAGTTATTTGATGGCTGATTTAAAGTTATTTAATGACTGAGTTATATCCCGCCAAGATAGGAAACGTATCTCACACGAAAAGTTGGTGTATAACAGTTGGTTTGTTTAATTACGGCTGAGTTATGGAATGACATAACGGCTGCGTTATGGAAAACGTTCCCGCCAAAATACTAACGTCTCAAAATAAATAATCTTTATTGATGAGATTATTATAAGATACGAGGCTGTGTTATTATAGCGATACGGCTGCCGATAAATAAGTTACTTCTAAAGATTATTAGGTCTTCACCCCTTGTCAGACTAAATGGATTATTTCTCTTTTGAATTGCCTGAAGATATTCAGGCGGTAGTTGTCGAACGTGGCCCGTGAACTCTTTCCAAGATCTCTATGGCATCAGAGCAGCGCCAAGTCAATGAAGGCGTTAGCGACCGACGAAGGGTATACCATTTTTCGATGTGTTATCCTTTCCCCGGGACTCGCTTTCGAGTTGATGAAAACTTGCTACGAGGAGGGAAACCCAAGCACACTTTATATAAAAGGTGTACAGTTTTTCTACACATTCGACAAGCAAGACGAAGGGCTTGCTCTCATGAAGCGCAGCAGATGCAGGATATGAGCGTGCTGTATACACACGCAATGACTCGAGCAATCTTTCGGGGTGAATGGATGTATTTTCATGGTATCTCAACAGAATCAGTTGAAAGAATCGGGAAACTCGTGCAATCTGTGAAATGGGGATGTGGTTTGTGGCATGCTGACGAGTTCCGCTCTAGGAGGGCCGATTTCATTTCATCTGTTGTTCTGTCATTCTACAGTTGCCAATGTGGAAATCTTATCGAGCGACAATGTATGTGCTTGTGGCACATTGATAACACTAAGGATGACAACATTGGGCGTTGTTTCTGGATCAAAGAGGTGGGCTTGTTCTTCCGTGATTTTGAACCGATAAGCCTGCTTAGGGACACAAGGAAGTGGTGAAGTTGTAATTGAAAAGTCTTGAATGTATAACGGCTGGGTTATGGTTTTCCTTTTTGTATAACGACTGGCTTAGGTATTTTCATGAATTTGTATTACGGCTGGGTTATGGTTTTCAAATTTATGTATTACGGCTGAGTTATTAATATAATGTTTTGTATTTCGACTGAATTACGGTTTCAGTCAGTTAAGGTCTCGTTTGTATACGACTGAATTAAAACAACCTAACTATAAACTCCTTTAAGCAAAGTCTTACCATCTCGATATTATAAATATCTCGGTATTAGTTCAGCCAGAACCTATTTGTACACTTTATTTTCACAGGCCTAGTGAAGAACACATCATAGATTTAGTTTGCTTAAAATATGATTATTGATGCATAAAGGCTGAGATAATTCAGTCGTTTTCAGACGCCTAATAATGATGAAAAGGCTGAGTTATTTAGTAATACGGCTAAGTTATATACAACGACGCGATAATAAGTTACTTCTAGAACAAACTCGAAGGCTGAGTTATTAAGCAATACGGCTGACTTATGACTAAACAAAGAAGTAGTAGTAGCAGAGTATCGCCATTCCAACACCACAAACGACCACATTCCTCATACATTGGTCTCTTTTTGAGCCGCCTTAATTACTTCAATCTCTTTTCCCAACCGAGCAACGTTAAGTATGAGGATGTCATCGTCATGCCACTAATCACGGGCTTGATATCTTCGACCTTTTCCACCAAACACTCATCCACCCATTTGAATAAATGTCTCTGTTTTCACAAATACAACCAGATCTAAGTAATACGTTTGAAAACATACTAAAAAAAAACAAAACTAACATTATGATATCCTCTTGCACAGCAATAGTACAATCTTCCTGGATTCGTAACGCCCAGATGTAAAAGTTCAGCGGGTTGACCACACCAACACTCTTCGTTCCTCGCTCCATGTTCAGATGTCGCCTGCCATAATTTCCAGAAACAGAGGATGAGGAAGACATTTTAATCTGAAAATTTAAAAGAGAAAATGTGTTGCATAGACATTAGTCTGACTTATTAGTTATGAAGGAAGACAACAGCATTGAAACGACAGCGTTTAGTTTATATCCGTATTTATTAACTAAATATACAAAAGAATATAAAATAATTAAGTCTCGTATCGGAAATCACTCGATTGTTGCGCAGCCAGTATATTTTTCAGACGCCTAATCAAGAGGGTCATAGTTCATTGAAGTGACGTGGGGAGACGACTATTGTTTCTTGTGTGTTATTAAATTTAATTTCAAAATTATTTATCTCCGTAATGTTTTATCATGCAATTTTATCTTTATTTCCTTGTTTTATTGAGATTCCAACCAAACTAGAAACTCCATTGAACAAACTGACGGTCTCGACAATGCTATAGTTTGTATACTGGCTGAGTTGTTTGTACTTAGTGGCTGAGTTATTGTTTTTTCGTTGTTGAGTTGTTGTTACCTACTGGCTGAGATATATAACATTATGGCTGAGTGAGATTTACAATACTTAGAGGTAAAGACAAGTACGATTGAGACTGAGTGAAACCTCAAACATACAGACAAGGAATCAGTCTGTAAAACCAAAATTATCCGGACCAAACTCTTCAAACATGTGTACGAGTTCAAGCCACACTCTAGTAAGCATCCAAGAAGGCTTGTCGCCTCCATGCGCCCATCTTCTCTTCAACTCTCGCATCTGAAATCGAAACAGCGACCTCGCAACTTCATTAAAATGTTTCCAAAGTAGATAATTATGCCTTCGATCCCACGTGTTTTTACGCTACAAACAAAAAACATTACTAATATTAGGTGTTTTTATCTCTATCTGATTTGAAAACATAGTTGGTCCTTACAGCGAGTTGAAGAAACCAGCGTTCCTTAATATGATCGGGAATGGAGCGATATGTCGGCCATGCATAGACCCATCCGTCTATCAGAATCGGCGGGATCACCAGGGAGAGATCGCTTAAAAACCTAAACCAGGTAGGGATGGTTTTGTCTAGCAAGTCACCCGGACCAGGATTTAGAACTGGGAGGTTTTCCGATTTGCATGGCTTTGAATCGCATTGACACTGTTTTCTATCCTCGTTGAATAACCTGGAACAACCGACATAATTTAATTTTTTGGAGGGGATAGAAAAGCTATACAAAAGGTGTACCAGAAGAGGACTATATATAGAGAGATCTGTGAACTCAAAAGTCGAGAAAAATTAAGGGAAATTAAATCTGATTTGGCACCCGCCCAAAATATGAAAAGTCGAGATTAAGTAACACTTGACCATTGAGTTAATGTAAATTTTACGGCTGAATTATCGTTAAGGGTTTAGGGTTTACAGAGGAGTCCTTAGGATTAGTTTAATTTTTTTTTTTGAATAGTTAAGGACTCTAGTCAAAATATGTGTCCAATAGTGATCCCCAATTAGAGTCCTTAGGAATAAAAATAATTTTTTTTACAAATTGAAATTGAAATTTTATTAATTGCATGATTAAAAATAAAGATACAAGAAAAGAGAAGTTTAAAAATGTATAAGTTTAAAAACTATAAGTTTTTCACACTACAAGTTTAACACACTAGCCTTATCCGAGAACAACATAAGAGAAGCATATAAAGTAATGAGACAGAGATTACAACTTGTTCGAGATTACACTTGGTTCACATGATTACACTTGTGGCAACTTCGAGATAAGTACCTAATGAAACAAAAGGAAACAAGTTTGATAGAGAGGAAACACAGCAAAAGAGATATCTAATTCGGTCACAATCACTCCTAAATCACCCGTGAGCTAGAAGCAATGTCACCTGCATAACAAGACTCTTTCCTTTCCGGACATACACACATTAATGGAGTAGTTTTCCCATCTCCAACCACATTGAACACAAATAAGTCTCCTATGGCGATCTGTTATCAAGACAGAACTTTCTCCAGCCTCTTCTGATGTAAAACATGCCGCCTGATTCGCTAAATCGCAAACTCACAGTCCATGAGTTTCCCTTTGTTCACAAGTATTATCTCTTGGCATTGTTTGTTCAAAGCAGTACAAGTCGTAGCTTCGACAGAAAGATACTGCAAACACGTAACGTAAAGACACAACAGATCAAACCATATATTTGAGTAACTAAATATGGTCTATATGTATGAAAATTGACTCACAAGTTTGTCTTCTTTTAGATTTGAAGCAGTGACCTCAGCCAAAAACAGTAGTCGAATGAGAAAGAAGGAGCATCATCCGCCGGCTTCTTCCTTAATGATGTTAGGATGTGTATACTGAATCTCACAACAGCTAGGACCAAAAGGAGTGACATGAAACACCATGTCTCCTTCGTGTTTGAAGATGACAATGTCACCGATTCAAGGTCATGTGCTGTGGTGAAATCTTTCCAACCTCTGGTGAGTCTCCTGCCTTCTTGTATCACTTCCCAAGTTATATATGAAGCGTCAGATCTTAGTTTCCATGTTTTCTGGTTCGTCTTCCTTCTATGTGGGTTGAGAAGAAGCCAAGTGGTATTGTCTGCAAGTCAGAAAAGGCAAAGTTAAACAAAACCCCAAATAGGAACATATACAGAAGGAGAAATAGAGAGTGTGTCTACGACGCCACTGGAAACCAGGAAGCAGAGGCTTAAAGAAATGAGGTTCATGCGGATTCGCCATCTGCAAACAAGAAAATTAAAACAAGAGATCAAAACCAAACCACACACATACTTTTGTAGAAAATTAAAACAAGAGATCAAAATCCGCATTGAAACCAAATCTTGTCAAAACCCTTTATACACATACTCGATCTAAACCCCAAAACGATTTAACCCCAAAATCTTGTCAAAATCTTGTCAAAACCCTTAAACGAGGAAACAAGATGAAAACTAGGCTAAATCGAACAAACTTACAGGTTTAGGCTTCGATTTACCTTCGTGAAGACGATCGGTTTCAATCCCGAATATCGCTTTCGCCGAGCTCTCGCTTTTTCCGTCTCGTCGAGAATGACCAATTTTTTAACCTAACCAAAACAAACCGAGCCCGCCCCACTCAGATGTTGCCACGTAGCTAAGGATCAACTCCTTAAACTCCTTCCGACGGACCAATCCTTAGGTAAATTAACATAATTAATATTATTATATTACGACTAACCTATGTATTTGTGCTAAGGATTGGTCGTGAACCCCGCTATGGTGGTCTTAGGGTTGCAAATTTAGGGTTGCAATTTTAGGGTTTAGGTGGCATATTCATTTATTTATGTTTATGATATGGATTTATGGTGCAGGAAATATGGTAAATAACACAAATTTTTTTAGAATCTGATTGTGTAATGTTTACTTGGGTTGAATTATGCTCACATCTCATTGAAGTATTGTAAGGATTCAGGTAATTGTAAGACAACCTATACCTCAAGATCATGATGGATCCCAAACTTGTAATTTCAATACAGTAGACACATTGAGTTGATAATATATTCACTTAAAATTACATATCCGGAGTTAAGGTAACATTTTACCGTATAAACATTTCATTCTTTAAATTTTAGGGTATGTTTGAGGTATTGTTTAGTTTTGAAGAAATGGCTGAGTTATAGTAGTCGATACGGCTGAGTTATATTAGTCTGAGTTACGGGCTGAGTTATGTTAGTCGATACGGCTGAGTTATGTTAGTAAAGTTGTTTAAATTGTTACGATATGGCTGAGTTATAGAAATTGAAGATATATTAGTGAAAGTCAAATACATCCCTAATAAAATTAGACAACTTAAGTCAAATGATACATAATGCATAGAGGTTCAAGTGGACAGCATATTGTTCAAATGTGTATTTCCTCCTTCTAGGATCTCTGCCATCTTCACACGTAAACCTTGTATAGTTTGATCGCTTATCCCATCAAAAGTTACCCCAAGCTAGACACTCCACAAACTTCAACGAATACACCCACGCCAACTGGGTGTTTTGTGGAACGAATTTTTGCTCCTCCTCCTGAATGCGAACTTCTTCTTACTACGGGTCGAGATTGGCAGGAATATGCTCATTCAAAACCGCGGAAGCATTTCGTTAGCGGTTTAAAATAACCTAGAATTCTCTCCTCACTTTGGTGTGTGCTTTCCAACGATTGATCGTAGCAATCAATTTTCTCCTTCTTCAGATCCACGGAACGCCACCCGTGATCTCGCCGGTCTGAATACATCCGTATTGATCCACATCTTGATACCACTTCAAGTTTGTCTTAAAGTCATGGGGAACCCTACCGCTTACTAGATCTTCGTAATCTTCTTTAAACGTCATCATCTGAGGTTTCATCTTAAACATATTGTAATCGTGAACCCAATTAGCTAAGATCCATGGGTCAAAGAAGGCAATGCGCTTGGACCAGAATGGGTGGGATCTCGCATGGACCTTTGAATGAGGCATATCATATACGCTTCGATATGCTACACAAATATTATAAACAACTCAGCCATAATATATAATTTCAGACGCAATCTAAACTATAACTCAGCCGTGATATTAAATATAACTCAGTCGTAATAGAAAATTTTAGCCGTAATAAAGACTTACATTATCAAACACCCAACCATACTCGCTATCTGGCCACGGTCTCTCATGGATGAGTATGCTGTAGAAGTCACTCTCATAATCAGCTGATCTTACAACTTTTATTCCTGCTGGTGCTGGTTTTTTGGGTGGAATACTGCTAATGTGTTTCATAAGTTTTCATACAGAGACGGATCAACAGGTGCGCAAGGGTCATATATTGCTGTTGAAGGCTCAATATTCTTCCTCATGCACGTCGTTCCATCGTTGTCAATTAACGGAAAACTGGTCCTGAAGGTTCTGAAGAATCCACCGCCAATGCAAACCCTCGTGGAGATAATTGAACACTTCTCTCCGAAATTCTCTTACGGCGGATAATGCTTGCAGATAATCTTCTGATATCTCAGACTCGCAACACTTCGTTCGATCAGCCACCTCAGCGCATTCACTGTCATCTTGAATCGCCTTTTATTGTTTACAGGCACTCTGATTATACCCCACGCTTTTTTTGTCTCGCACCTTTTTCTTTATCAACTCAGCCTTCTCCTTCTTAGCATCGGCTTTTGCTTCTTTAACTCAGCCTGTTTTTTTTTTTCCTCAGCCATCTCCTTCTTCTTCAAATAAGCCTCTGCTGCTGCTTTTTCTTAGCAGCGCATCCTCAGCCTCATCCTCATCCTTTAACTTCAAACCCTGCCTGATCCTGGTGCCGCCGCAGGGTGGACAATTAGCAACCTTATCATCCTTACAAGTCTTTGCAGGAGAAACGGTAACAAAATCAACGTTACTTGTTTTAACAGGTGTTGCATTAGCCCTATCAAAATCCCCAGCCAAAATCCTTTTCACCCTGAAGCATTATCAACTTCCTCGGCAAAATCTTTTTCGGTCCCAACCCTTAGCAGGCTTAGCAGGGTTTAACGCTGGACTATTGACAGACTTCTGATGTTTGTCCTGCTGCGGCGATGGCTTCTCTGAAGACCCTTCTTCGCCACTAGCGATGGAGAGGTTATCAATGTTTTACGCTTCCCAACCCCAGAACTTTCAGACGCTCCTCCAATGTATCTTTCACGATATCCTCAAGAGTCTTATTCTGGTCAAACCCGTAGGCTTAAACCGCTGAATCAATCATTTTCCCAGAGCACTCACAATGGACTCCATAGTCGCATTGTTCAACAACTCTTTACTAGGTTCCTCGCTAGAACCCTTTCCCGTTGCACCAGCTTGACCCTCACTGGTGTTCACTTTCTTCTGCTTCTTAGTGGGTGGCTCAGCTTCACGAAACTCCACCCTTCGCTTCCTTCTTCTTCTTCTCATTCCCTTCCCGCGATCCCTGCACTTCCCAAAAGCCTTTGACAAATGTACCAGTATGTATGTCTGTTATCGCGATCGACCTGTGGGTCTTGACGCTCATTCGCCATTGAGGAAACATCTCTTGAAGTGAGTCCTTCAAAACCATTCTCCTCACACGGACCTGCAACACCATGTTATGACAGATCTCAGCCACATAATATATCATAACTCAGTCATCGTTAAAATTAAAATTCACTCAGCCAATAATAACTGTATCTGAGGTTAAACCTTACCTCGGTATGCTTGTTGATTTCCTCAGCCAACACTTTATCAAAACTTTTACGTAATGCTTCCACCCCATCGCAAAGCGGAACGCCTTCATTTGGAAGCACTCTCCCAAAACACTCACCGAAGCAGGGACGGATTCAGACGCCAAATCTGTAACGCGACAGCCATGCCGCTTATTGTGTATGTCCCTCCTTCGAGACAACGTTTTGAGAGAGTCAGCGAAATTCGTATGCAGACCGACCCCATGGATACGACCTCATGGCTTCATCGTCAATACCCTTATTGCACCTTGAAAGGGTATCCTTGAATTGTGATGCAAACAATAGAGTCCCATCGCTGAAGAAATAGCAGCCCCAACCACTTACGCTTTGATAACTCCAAAGCGGACAGAAGTCTAATGCTGCCTTGAGTTCGTCTAACTTGGGTCCCACCCCGCGGCACCTTCAACTCCTCCCAAAACTCTTTGTACTGATCAGGTTCAAATGCCTCTACTGGCAGTGGACCTGTGTTTAACCCGTGATCTCACCAAATTCGAGCAAGCTGAACCTCATAGGCTCATCAACCACGAGACTCCATATCTCCTTCTTTTCTACTCGAGCTGTCTACATAGTAGATAGTGTACTGTCCTACCAGACCACACGCTTTTGCTCACATAACCTAGCAACTACTCCAAGGGCAGAGTTCAGCAGTTCTCCCCACACATCAAGTCCTATTGTTTCTCTAACACTAGGCCAATCTCCTAAACGGAAATTGTGATTGATAGCTTTATCTTCTAGGTTAGAGAACCCTTCGGGTAAAGTCTTGAGGGTAATTCCGTGATCTAGCTTCAGAAACAACCATCTGAACATTATCACCCAAAAATAACAAAGACACAACAAAACAATAACTCAGCCACAAATGATAACTCAGTCAAAACATAACAATAAGACAGCCACAACATAATAATATCTCAGCCGTAACATAACATTAACCTAGTCACAGCACAGCAATAAATCAGCCACAATATTACAATAACTCAGCCATATCAAAACCCTAACTCAGTTGCAATATAACCCTAACTCAGACACAACAAAGCCCTATCACACCCGCAGTCGACTGAGCAGCAAACTCAACCAAAACTGAATATATAACGTCGCGACATTTTACCGAAAAGACGAACTCAGATAAGAATGCGGCAAAGACGATTTCGCATAAACGATTGAGAAGACGATTTCGGGAAGTAAACACAATGTCGACGAGGATTTGAAAATCGGAGATTACTTACGGTTCCTTCTTCGAGACGACGATGTTTATCTGATTTCTATTTTTTCGAAAACTGATATGTATAAAAATTATTTAATTATTTAAGAGATAATGAGATCCCTTATTTAATTATGAGAAAAGGAACGGTTTGAGACGGTTTGATTACTCTTGGTGATGTGGATTTTGGGATTTTGAGGTCCCTTATTTGAGACTAATATATTATTTAATTATTTCCTATTTAATTATTCAGAGTTTATCATTTTAATATAAAGGAAAGATAAACTTTAGAGATCATTTTATAACTTTATAGTTCTATTGTTTAGGGTTTGAAGTTCAAATTTAAGAAAAAATTAAAGTTTTAATATTGTATTCAGAGTTGAAGGAATGATTTTGTTCCCGCCAAAATAGTTTTATCCCCCAAAATATTTTGTTCCCCTAAACTACTAAACTTTGAAACAACATACACTTGTCGGCTGACTTATATAATTTAGATACGTTAAAGCTGAGTTATGCATACTTTATGCTGAGTAATGCCATACATTAGAACAGAAACGAAACTGGTTTACAAATGATTCATGAATTAAAACTGGTTTACATTTAAAAGTAAATCAAAACTGATTTGCAAAATAAACAACTAAAACAAACTTAAACCAAAAAAAAAACTAAACTATGGGCTGCTTCAACCACACCCTCAACCATGTCCTCCATCGTCACACTTCAACCACGCCTTCAGCCTTGTTCTCCGTTGTCCTCCTCCCTCTTTTATCTCTGTCAATAGCCACCTGCTTCAAAATCAATACATTAAAACAGAAACAAACTAAATCTGAGTGAAAATATACCTTTGAGTGATCCAATCTCAGATTCTTCTTGGAGACCTTACTGGCGACTAATCTGAGTGAGAGACAAAACGAATATGTGAGTAGAGATCGAGAGATATGTTAACAAGAAGAGTGAAGAAAGGACAGAGAGATTCAGAATGAACAAAGAACAAATAGATTACTGTTGACGTTTCAGATTCTCATACAATCTGCTGAGAGAACAAAGAGAGATTATAAGAAGAAAGAAAGAACAAAGAGACAAAGACATGTAGAAGATTACATTTAATCAAAGGTCAAAATTGTTATCCTTGATTTAAAAGTTCAACCAATGAGAAAGAAGGACGAAGATAGACAAAATAATGATTGTTAGCCACTAGATCAAATTCAATCAATGGTCCTAAAAATAATAAAATTTTCTTTTCATTTCCCTTTAATTGTTTTCAAAATTGCTTAAATTTACAGAATTAAACATGATAATTTAAATTCAGTATATAATAAGGTTTGAGGATTAAAGGTTTGGGATATTGAGATTTGAGATTAATTTTAAACTGTAATATGAAATTAGTTTAAAGGTTTAAAATAAAATAATTATAGTAAATGAAATTAGTTTTAAGGTATAAGTTTGAGTATAGGGTTTGAGGGTTAAAGGTTTTGGCTAATGATTGAGATTAAATTTTGAAACAGAAATAGCTTTTGACTTTATATTTAATATATGAAGTTAAATTTAAGATTTGTTGTTAAAATATTAGAGTTCAAAGTTTAAGTTTAGAGTTTAGGGTTTAAACCTTAAATTTTAAATAATAAAACTATCATATTTAATGTTCAAAGATTAATTTTATAAGTTTGATAACTATATAATTCTATAGTTTAGGATTTGAGGTTTAGGTTTAAGAAAAGATTAAAGTTAGAGTCTTATAAGTAAGTATTGTATAAGTCATTGTAAGAGAACATACATATTCAAGATCAAGTTAAAGTCTCAACTTGAAAATTCAAGAAACTATACACATTCAGTTGATTTATATTCACTTGATATTGATAAGATGATTTTCAATATAACTTTTTAAGTACCTGAATTCAGTTTACCGATTTTAGGGTATGTTTGAGGTATGGCTGAGTTATATAAACGATACGACTGAGTTATCTAAACGATACGGCTGAGTTATATAAACATTTTCTGATTTTAGGGTATATTTGAGGTATGACTGAGTTATATAAACGATAATGACTGAGTTATCTAAACAACACGGCTGAGTTATATAAACATTTTCTGATTTTAGGATAGGTTTAGGGTATTACTTCTTGACAGATCAGATCAGAAAGACCAAATAAGATCTCACCGCAAGCTATCAAACTTCAGTTTCAATACAGTCACAGCACAAGGCGATTCATACACAAGAAAATATTTTAATAACACCATAATTTTGCTATCATACAGTTTTCCATGGCATTTTTCATGTGCCATAACATACAGTTTTCAAACTCTCACCACCTGAATCATCAAAATTTGCAATTTATCAGAGCTCCAATGAACATAAAACAGAACATACCAACAAAATCTAAAACTATGGTTACAAGAACAAGTTAACACATGTATATAAACACATTCATGTATGTAATTAATTCCAGTCCTGCATACCACCATATATTCTCTCCTCTGCTCACGACCAGCAGCTCTGCCCAAGAACAAAAAAAAACAGATTCAAAACAGACAGATAGAGAGGCAAATAGAGAAGTGACCGTGTTGGTGGTGAAAGACTGACGGAATTGAAGGGAGTGCGACGGGATCGACGAGCCTCTTCCCATGTCTTCTCCGACACATCCCATGTCTTCTCTCTCTCGACCATCTCTCTCTCTCTCAAGAACGAGATCTGTTCAGATCTCATAAAATAATTAAAAGAGACAACCCTAAAACAAAGAGAAAACAAATGAAAAAAATCTCAAAAGAAGTTGTTAATTAGTGATGTGAATTTTATTAATTATATTTTAATTACTGATGTGGATAATTAATTTATGATGTGGTTTTGATGTTTAAAAATAATTTCAATTAAAAAAAACTAACCAAAGGTCTTTATTGTCATTTACTAAGGAGACTATAATATTCTAGTAATTTTGAAAAGATGTAAAACACTCTAGTAATAAACTAATTTTTCTATAACATTCTAGTAATTTTCTCACAATTTAATGATGGGAAGAATTAGGTCAGACACTGTTGAAAATGATGTTAGCAAGTAAATTTCAATTGCTAAGAGTCTAAAGTCAAAACCTAAAAGCGAAATTCTGAGATAGAAAGAAAGGAATTGCCAAAAACCTGAACTTTGCACTGCCAAAAGACACAAACTTTTGGGCTGACCAAAAACACCAAACTTTCATTGACTTTAGAATTAATTAACAATGTTTTCATTGACTTGCCAATTTAGCTCGCCAGCAAATTTAACAGAAAATTTGACGTTTAACATGATCTCACTATCCAGTGGTAAAATACCTTGTCATTTGACCCAACCAACCTAAGTTGAATCCGGGGTCTAATTTCTTTTATTTTCAAATCATGTTAATCGCGTCGTTTCATCTCATTTGAAAACGGCGTCGTTTCATTCCCAACAATAAGCCGTCCAATTTTTCTGTTAAATTTGCTGACGTGCTAAATTGGCAAGTCAATGAAAACATTGTTAATTAATTATAAAGTCAATGGAAGTTTGGTATTTTTTTGGTCAGCTAAAAGTTCATGTTTTTTGGCAATTGCAAAGTTGATTTTTTGGCGAACTCCCAAGAGAAGAGAAATATTCCACTTTAAACGTCATGTCATCCTAAAGTCATGGACCCCCAATTACATATATCTATCTTTTAAGATCCTCAATTGGTCAAATGTAACATTATCCAAAACCCAAGTTATTTAAATAAATAACTTTTAATGTATTAGTTTTATTAAAGACAAAACTTTTAATGAAAATAAGATATTCTAATTCGTAAAATACAAAGATCTATGTGTTTTATTCCATTTTAATTTGGTTACATTTTCTATTATTTATAGTTAGCCATGAAATCTTTTATGGTTATAAACAATTAATATAATTGAATCAGATTTTGGTATGTAAGATTTTATGTTCACTCTATCTAAATATTCGTTTTAAATTATTTTAAAATAAGTGAAATTTACTTTTAAATCGTTATCTTAAGAGATTAAGAGCGAGACTGTCTCTTATTTTCTAAGAGACCCTCCTAAGAGACTGCAATAATCATGGTCTAATGATGTTGACATAAGTACTCGATCACATTAAATGTTTTAATCAATTTAATATTCCACTTTAAAATACTAAACCATTCTAAAGACCATATCAAAAGCCTCTATTAAATCTCAACTATCTTATTATCCTTTGATAAAGAAACTACGAAGTTTTGTGAATCTTTAAAACGAAATTCATGGAACTAACAATACCCTAATTTCGATCTCACTGAATCATCAAACGATGTGAACTCTGGGCAAAATCCTACAGTATGGGAAATAAAATTGCTCCCGATGAGATAGTCGTCATCTGATTGTGTCTGATCGAATGTAAGTTAAATTTCATCTTTAGTAGTTCATTTTTTGTTAGTTATTTTGTAAGTAATTTATTTTTATGATAATAAATTATTAGAGTTGCAGAATTGAAATTACAGTCCCTAATAGTTTGATTGACAAGCACTATTTTGGCTATTTCGATGAAAATAAATGGAGGGTATTCAGACGATTTCAAGTTAAACCTTGTGATGGTTTGATTAGGAATACAACACATCAATTCCAGATCATATTTGAAGATTGTACACAGGTATTTTATGGGTATTCACTTACAGAAAATCCAATGTTTGTACATGTTCCTTTCCAACAAGTTCTCCACAAGTGTTTAGACAACACCTATCAAATCGCACGTAGTCTGATCTGTTTATTCTGCTGGTTGGTATAATTAATTAATATGTTATTTACAATAAACTTAATTTAATATCAGAAATAATTATTGACTTTTGTAGACTTGTTAGGATGGGTTACTTCATTTGGAACTTTAAGTTGAGTCTGAGGATGATCCTTATGAGGAGATGTTTGGTGTACTTCTAACTCAAATTAATTTTATGCTTATGGATGAAAGGTAATTACTATTCTTAGGTTAAGTTATCATGACTGTCAAAAAAAATTATATGTAAAATCTACATTCATCTTATTTGTATTTCACCAATAATACTATATAGTGGGTGTGAGTTAGAATATGAAGCATTAGGAAAGCTTGCCCAAGAACTGATATGAAAAGTTGGATGCTGAGTAAAACCGAAAACCTTCTTAGCTTTATGTTCTAAAGAGTACAGACTTGACGAAAGTTATATTATAAATCATTTAAATTTTTCTGACATCCTTTAACATAGTCATTAAAAGATTTAAATTGTTGTCAATTTAAAGGAAGATAGGATCAGAGACGAAGACCATGTTCTAAATTGAATTGATCCAACTTGGAGTTAATTGATATTATATGATTGATTACTGTGTTTGTATATGTTAAATACTTAAGTTTTGGCTATGATATTATTTCAGAAAACTCTTTATCATAGAGTAGTATAATAATTGGTCTCATACTAATTTAACCTTTATCATTTTGATGACATACTAATTAACTTGAATTTTGGATTTTCCCATATAGATTCTGATAACATATTTTATGTAATAAGATATGTCACACAACTTTGTAAATTAAAAAAATGGGTATAATAAGTAACATAATGTTCAGAGAAATTGTAATTCCATTTTGTATATGAGATTACAATGTTTTTTAAATAAATAAATTTTAATGTATTCGATAAGACAACTCTTACTAGTTTAATGTATTCGAAAATACAACTCTTCGGGACAACTCTTACTATTTTTTTGTGTGAGATTTATTTAATACCTCCGTTTCAGAAAGTAGGAAGTTTTGTATATATCATTCATGCATTTTCTAAGTTTGTATATATCGATTACTGCTTGGCATTCGATATATTCAAGCTTTTCTATAGTTTTGTATAATAGATTAACAATCTAAATCTACAATTGGACAAAACCTCAAAGATATATTTTGTATATATCTTTTTTTTGGTCAAATATTTTGTATATATCAAATGCCAAACACAATGTAGAGATACTCTACACCTCTTACTTTCCGGAATGGGGGTTGTATTAAATTATGTTTAGTAAATGTATTTATTAAAAAGAATAACTATGCAAAAGTAGTTTTGAGATTTTGAATAGTGAAATTAAAACTGAGGTTTCACGTCTTCTTTTCATTTGTCCGGTTGTTTCTGAATCCATGTGAGAAGATTGTAATATTTGTACATAGTGTTTAACTTTGCAAACGAGTGTTTGATTTACGATATATATATATTGCATTACTGGATCAGTTGTGATTACATAAAAACAACATTCTATTTTTGTAAAATATGTTATACGTCGGCCAAATTTATATTTAATTTTTCAATATAAATATCTAATTAGCTGAAAAGAATAGTGAAATTTTGAAATTGATTGGATAATATTAACATATTAAAAAATATATCATTTATTTCGGGTAAAAGATAAGATTAAGAAAGTTAAGGACCAATTTATAATTTAGAAAGTTGAGCTTCAAAAGTGATGCAATCAACAAGATTACTTCAAATTTTAAGCACTATTCATTGCTTCTTTTGAAAAAAAACAAGATGTTGAAAAAATGATAGTCTGTTCATTGCTTCATTTAAAAAATGAAGCAACATATTCTCCAGATTTTGCTTCATATTTTCTTCAAAAAGAATATTCTAAGCATATTCTATCATCACTCTGTAATTAATTATTAATAACACCTTATACTTTTCAAATTTACTAATTTTACCTATCTATTCTGTTTTACATTAATTCCATCCAATTACTATTTATTATAAGTTAAAATTATGATATGATACACTAAATACATATATATCTCCTAAGTGATTAAAATGTATTTTGAAACAAAATGAGCTTAAATTCTTCTAAATCGATCATAAAATTTCGAAATTAAGAATTTCATGTTCTTCATTATTAACATTCAATTAGATAAAAGTAATAATATAAAATTTGAAACCAATTAGATGACATTAACACTTAATTATTTTGGTACAAATAACAATAAGTCAAAGTTAAGGATTAGTTTGTAAATAAAGTTCATTCAAAATGAAGAACTGAACAGTATTTCTTCAAATTTGATCTTTGAAGAAATATTGCTCATTCTTCAAAATTTAAAGAAAATGAAGAAAAAATAGTACCATTGGAGATGTTCTTGCTTGAAAATGAAGGAAAAGTAAAAAATGAAGCACCATTGGAGATGGAAAATAAACATCATTGCCTTGTCATCTAAGCTTCCTTATGTACTTCTTATCCAGCTTCATCGTACGAGTTGTCAATGACCTAGGAATGTGACAACCAAATCAAACACAACTAGTTCATTTATGTTCTTCCATCTAACAGAAACCAGTTAATTTTTATAATTAATTTAACACAACCAGTTAAAACCAGTTACTCCCTCCGTTTGAAATTGATTGTTTTAGTTTTTTTCCTTGGATAAACAAAACATATTATTATCAAATTTCAG
>JAEACV010000208.1:0-18394 GCA_016432835.1 Brassica nigra
TTAAAGTTCCAATGGTGAATACGATCGAGATAAAACAAGAGCAAGTTTGATCCAGCCTCAAACTTGCGACTTGGCAAGTTGGCCGATGATTGCGGTCCAACTCGTTGATATACCACGTATTTGATCCACTTTCACCCATGGTATATTGGTGTTTTAAGATATTTTTATTATTTTTGGAGTCTTTTTAGAGTATTTACAAGTTCAAGTACGTTTTGGAGAACTTTGATGATTTTGGTGTCTTTTGGAGCCTTTTGTGTGCAGAACTGCACAGACGCGTCAGATGTCTAACTATGGATGGAGACTTTCCCACAGTTATATTCAGCCCATATTTTGACACAAGATATAACTTTGAGTTAGATTTCCAATGCCACCATTTTTAGGTCAATCAGCATCCTGTACCAGAAGTTATGTCCGTTTTACTGAAGAGTAGTGAGTCTTCCTCTCGAGAGGAAGCTGTCGAGAAGAGGAACGTATGTCGATCGATGCAGCACTCTTGACATTGATCGACGGTGATGCCAGAATGCGGGCCGAATATATTTTATGATCGACTGAAGCCTAGAAGTTACAACAAATTAAAAAGATGCCCCTCCACGATCTAAAATCCTATTTATGTATTTTCTAAGCCATTGTTGACGGCTAAGCTTTATTCTATTGTTCTTTCTTAGTTTTAGGGCTGGAGAGAAGATAGGAACTCCTTCAGAGTCCTCTTGGAACTCTAATAGTTTTGGTTTTTATATCTATTGCAATTTCATATCTATTCATCTATGATTTATGTGACAACTATCATGCATGAGTAGATCTACATGCTAGGTTTAGGAACTTCTAGGGTTTTGATGAACTTCTGAATTATATGATTGTTAAAATATAGATCTCTACATCAGGGTAGCTTGTAATATTAGGATCTAGAGTAGTTAGTAAACCACGAGAATGTGGCTAATTGCTTGAACCTAGAATCATAGGACAATTGAGAGGCACAAGTGTGCAATCAATTAAAGGAACCCGAATCCTGCTGGATTAGATACTTAGGCGCATACGAGATTTGATCTAGGAATTTAGTTGAACATATTCGATCAGATCGATAACGCTTGTCTGAGGAAGCATCGATCAACGCTCAAGACATAGCATCAATCGACGCTCATTCTTTGTTCGCATTCTGAGAGCTGGAACAAAGACAAGATTAGACTCACAGCAAGAGCTGGTTGTCTTTTGCATTAGATATCGAGTTCTAGTATCAATCCTTAGCATCTATACATCATTGTTCTGATAACCTGAATGAAACCCTAAGTCTAGCAACCTTCCTTCCATCAAACAAACTCACTATTGTTTACCGAACAACTACCTTGTTCACCTTGCTTAGCTATAGTTTCTACTTTATTTACTGCATTATAATCGATTGCCTAGCTTAATCTTAATATCTATAGTCTATTGTGTGCCCACCCTCCCTGTGTATTCGATCCCTAAGTACTACAACTGAACCTCTTATTTGAGAGAGTAAAGTTGCTCAAAGGTAATTGGAGTGATATCAAATTTGGTGCTGTTGCCGGGGAGCAAGGATTTGCCAATAGACTTAATTAATAGGTTTAGTCTAGGTTTTATTTATTGTTTTAAGTTACTGATGAAAATGTTTTCTTGTGTTTCAGGTACATGCATATGAGTACCAGAAGCAACAAAGGGGATAAGGCTCTTACTAGCACAGCCATATGATTTGGAACGCGTGATCCATAAGTCTAAGAGGGTAGTCGACACACTCCAAGCAGCGATCAACAGCACTGAAATCCAAGTATCGAACAACACTAATCATCTAGCAGCAATCGACACCCTCCAAGCAGCAGCGATTGACACCCTCCAAGCAACAGCGATCGACACCCTCCAAGCAGCAGGGATCGACATCGTGAACCAAGCATCAAACGACACTGTTCATCATGTGTCAGAAAACACTGTTCATCCCGGTACTGTTCATCTCGCTACCATTCATCGCGATATTGTTCATTTCCCGTCAATCGACACTGTTCATCCTGTGTCGATCGACACTGTTCATCCTGTGTCGATCGACACTGTTCATCTCCCGTCGATCGACACTGTTCATCCCGCGTCGATTGACACTGTTCATCCGAACACTATTCATCGCAACACTATTCATCCCCCATTAGTCGATGCTGTTCATCCCCGTCGATCGACACTGTTCATCTAACGTCGATCGAAACTGCTTATTCCCATGTCGATCGACACTGTTCACCACGGTACTGTTCATCGCGACATTGTTCATCTTGACACTGTTTATCTGAATATTGTTCATCGCGGAACTGTTCAACACGACACTGTTCATCAAGTCTCAACCGACACTACTTGTGTGGAGACGAAGAAGGTTGAAGTGCTCATACTCTAGGTTGATGAGAATGAAATGTTAAGAGACGAAGAAGGTCGCACTTGCAACAGCAGACGACAATTGATTAATGCTCAGGGTTCTGTAATCCCTGATGTGATTGCTGTTGCTGAGATGAATGACTTTGAGATGTGCTGCAAATGGTATGATTGGGTAAGTCAGAATCCCATCCAAGGTCTTCCTCACTAAGATCCCAGAAACTACATAGATGAGATTGATGGTCTATGTGGGAACCAAAATTCGCACCGTCAATTTCCGATAAAGATTTGTGGAGGAAAACCGAGTTAACCGATCTTCCTTGAAGGTCGGATATCTGCTGGGCGCT
This sequence comes from Brassica nigra, assembly GCA_016432835.1. Taxonomy (NCBI): domain Eukaryota; kingdom Viridiplantae; phylum Streptophyta; class Magnoliopsida; order Brassicales; family Brassicaceae; genus Brassica; species Brassica nigra. Next base: position 2,709 of record JAEACV010000208.1, read on the forward strand.
GAAACAATCAATAGAGATAAAAGTTCGAAAATAGAAATCGTAAAAGTTGGCGAAGAGATCTTATTTCTGAATTCTCGTTTGGCGTGTACAACAAGAAAGAAATCGGCCGTAAGAGCTGTCGAGGAGTCGCTAGTCTGGTTAGCTAATTCTATCTAGTTAGTCGCTGCTTCGCTAGTGAAAACAGAAAAGAATGCTAAATGCGCTCTAAGTGCTAAGTGCTCTGAAAGTTTGTGATCTGGTTTGCTTCTTGCTCAAAGCTCTCCTTATATACTCTTCTTAAGAAGGTCTATCTTCGGGGGCTGAATCGGGCTTTTCCATTTTCGTCCATCTTAGTGTTTATCGGAAACTTGACATTTATCTTGGAAAACTTGACATTTATCTTCTGGAAACTTGACATTTATCTTCTGGAAACTTGACATTTATCTCTTATGTGAGGATAAAGATAAACCGTCATAGTTATCCTTCTTTTGGGAAAATCGTAAGTGGGCGTTTTGGCCACGTTGGGCCGTTTAAGCGTTTTCACGGTTTTGAAGAGCGGTCTTTGAAGGTTTGGTGTTTCGAAGGAACCTAATTCCTTGTATAGTCGAGATATTGGTGTTCTAGAATAACGTGATCGTACCAAACTTGCGTAGATTGATCGAACAAGCTAAGATGGGATCGGACCGGGCATGATAGGACCGAGACGGGGCGAGGCCGTGGACCGCGCCAGGCCGACCCGTGGCGGGTGCAGCGGCATGACCGAGTGCCGCCGGTATACCCGACCAGCGTGGCCAGTCCGCCCAGGTACGCCGCGTCCAGCGTGCAGCGTAGGCGAATGCCGCCGTAGGCGGCCAGCAACGTTCCGCCGGCATAGGCTGAACGCGTCCAGCGTGCGCCCGGCAGGCCGGCCAGCGGTTGCCGCCCGGCATAGGCGACCAGCGTCCAGCGTGCCGGGCGCCAGGCCAGCGACCCATATGCGAGTGCGCCGTCAGGCGGGGTACGCGAAATAAGGCGGCCAGCGTGCCGGTGCAGTGCCGAGGGGTGCCGCGGTATGAGCCAGCCAGCGTCCAGCGTGCCGCGGCGCCAGGCGGCTTCGTTAGCGTGTCGCGGTGCCAGGCCATCTTGCCGTCGTGGGTTTTTCGTTGTTCGATCTTTCCATGTCAGTCGTTTGCGGGAAATCTTTGAGTTTGGGAAGGTCTTTAGCCGTAGATTTCGAGATAATCGTTTCTAATCCAACGAGATTCCTCGAGTATCGGGATTTGAGATGGACTTGGATTTGTAGATTTTCCGTCGTCAAGGATCACGAGCAATGTGGCCGAGCTTTAGATGTGTTAAAGATGAATCTTTTAAACAATGGGAAGGCTTCGGAAGAACCATTGTAGATCTCGGACGATCGGACATGGGTTTTAAGGAACCAAGATGCTGCCATTGCCGAGATCATGAGATGATTGCGCGGATGGGCGCCAGGACCCTACGCTGGTGGTGCGGGGCCGAGCCTTCCGTGAGTTTTATCGGCGGCGACCCGTTTCTTGGCTTTGATGTAAGCGGCTTTTCTTCGAGGATTTTGGGTGCGATTTCGTCATTGACCGATTTGACCCCAACAGTTAGCCCCAGCTAGCTAGGAACCGTAGTGCCTGTCGGATCCTAGCTTGCGGTATAACGTATGGGAAGGTGTTGAGGCGTGTCGTTTGCGAAAATCGGGGTAAATAGTGATTTTACCTCCTTTATATGGATGGAGTAAGAAATCTCATTCTTACTTCATCACAAAATTTACTCTCTCTCGAGAATCCTTTCTCTCTCTTTAAGAACAATGTCTTCAAGATCCTCAAAGACTCTTCTTCCCATTCATCCTCGGATGACTCTCCTGCCATGTGGCGGTGAAGCGGGGAGGAGTTGGTCGAGGAGGAAAAGAAGAATCGTATTACCGAGCCCTTGTAGGTTAGCCCCAACACTGCCAGATCCTGTTCGAGGAGACCTCTGAGGCAGCCGGTGCTCCTTTGCGCCGAGCTCGGTTTCTCGTAAATATCTCAAGGTTCTTGAGATTTTTACCAGGTTCTGAAGGAGTCAAATTCAGTTCCGTTGGTAGCGAGAGTGCAAGGAATCCTCCAAGGTTTCTTTACATGTTCTGAAGCTTTCTTTACGTCTGTGTGTGGTTCCCGATCCCTGGTGCCATTGTTAGATGCGCTTCACGCTTGAACTCTCGATCAACCAGCTCAGCGTTCCTGCCTTGGAGTTGGCTTGGCGTACTGATCGCTAGCTACGAACTCGGGATTGATCTTGGTCGATGATTTGAAGGTCTTTGGGGCACTCGGCCGGCGAGGGTGGTTACTACTCCATGCTGCCTAAGAAGGATATGGCGTGATTGGGGACTACTTGAATCCCAAATCGTGGCAGGCGTTTCTTCTTCGTCCAAATAGATGGCGAGTCTGTCGAGGAGAGCTGCCTCCATCTATTTCCGCGAGCATGGAACTTCAACCGAGGTATCTGATGAAAACCCTGTTGTCTATTTCACCTTTTGAAGTCGCGAGTTTTAGTGAAAAGTTTTGCTTTGTAGGGAACAACCACTGCGCATTTGCCTGGTGATGTCTTTGTCAAGAGATCTTCTTCGTCAAAGGCGTTTTCTGGAAGTCCTTCACCCTCGAGCGGATTGAGGCGGTTAGACTTTATCGGTCGAGATCCTGTCCGTCGTATGATGCGAACCGGTCATGAAGCTCCTACTCGGGCGTAGACAGAGGTCTCGTAAGGGAAGAAATCGATGATGGGGAAGGCTCGGAAGATCCTTCACCGTTGGGAGAAAACCTAGTTTTGCTCCAGCGGAAAAGCGAGCCAGCGGTTTCCACCAACAACTTCTTTGATGGCCTTCCTCGGAGTTTACTACTGATGAGTGCTGGAGGATGAGGAAAACAGGGTTTTGCGAGGGCTCCCAGCGTGTCAGCGAGGTTTGGCCCGAACTTCTTAACCTTGCGTTGAATCTGTATATAAGCATGCTTGCTGATCTTGAGTTTATGCAGGGACTAAGAGTGTTTAGCGGGCTTGACTCGAGTTTCATAAATCCAGGATTGCTAACTTCAAGACCACAGAAGCGGGCGAGAGCTTTCGGTTCGACAAAGGTAAAGCGAGCGAAGCAAGCTGAGCTTCATGCTCGAGCTCGTTAGGCGGAAGGAGGAAGAGGAAGGATGAGTGCAGCGGAGGTGGCAAGGCGAATCGTTTGCTGCTGAGTTTCAATGTTTTAAAAGCTCGGGAGTTTGTTGGTGATTTCGAGTGCGGGGTTGATCGTAAACCTTTACAAGTCTGAACCGGTTTCTCTTCGATTCGAGATTGCTGAGATGAAGGATTTCATGGCGAGTGTGCTCATGCTGAGTCCTTGGTTCCTCGGTAGAAGAAAGAGTCCGGAGACTATAGGAACCTATCGAGGTTTCGAGGATCTGATGGAGGCGAGCCGATGAAGCGCCGAGGGTGGGAGCGCTCGGCGTGAATGAGAAGTGGACCAGCCTGCTAGTTCATTTGGGATTTCGCATCAGTTTCTCAATGTTGACTTCCTTTTGTGAATTGTATTTTTTGGCCGTGTGGCCGTTTTAGTAGTTTTATTCTGCGACCGTTGGAGGTTGCATTCTTATGTTTTGGGACTGGCGTTGGTGGCTTTGAATCCTGCCGTCTTTGCGGCTTTTATGAATATGAAAATTTGCAGATTTAGTCTTTTGTTTTGATTTATACTTTCGTCAAGTGTAGAGGAAGGATCGCAGTAGTCGCCGTATCCTAACTCTTTTGTCGCTTGGTCCGTATGCTACTTTTAGCGGCGTTTTAGGTGTAGCGATAAGAGACATGTTTTGGGATCTGCATTATACGATACTATGTCGTGAGATGTCAAGATCCAGCAAGACTGGGTTTAGGGCAAGACCTAGGCTTACTCTCAGCTTTAAGGCTGTCGCGATGACTGATCGGCTTCGTTTTGCCTGTTAGTGATTTCTTCCTGATTCTTTTCGTTTAAAGTCGACTAGTTAGCGGCTTATATGACTTGTGTTAAAAGAATCGAGCTATCTTCGGAGTTTATCGAGGCAGCTAAACCAAAATTTTGGGTTTCTTGTATGGCTATGATATCCTTGTCGGATGTAAGAGGACCTTGTAGGTCTGACTACGAGTTTGTATTGAGTGAAAGCGTTTCTTGTGTCGTCCGTCGGAACCGTCGTAGTGAGTTATTTTAAGTCGCTGGTGGACTGTCTTTTGCGGATATCTGAGTTTTGTTATCTTTTAAGAAGTTGCGGCGTCTGCGTTTCTTTTGAAGATATGATTTTCGTTTTCGAGCGTTGATCGTTTAAGTGAGCATAAAAGATAGAAAGAATTTTATTAAAATTTGAAGTTAGAGTACATCGCGGATTTTTGGCGTTTTGTGGGAGTATAGGAGTATCGCGCAGTCCCCTTTTTGTGGTGAGGATAGCTGAACTTCGCCGGGTTTGACGAGCTGCCTCGATACCTCTTCGAGGATCAAGCCATCTCGTAGTTCTGATAGTTGCCGCAGGCGTTTTACTCCCGTGCGTCGCCGTTCGATCGTGCTGGTCGGATCGGTGGTTTGTCGAGGTCGAGCTGTCTGCTTTGGCGGTGGACTCGGAGGCTTTGTCGCCGTCTTGAATCGTTGCCTGTTCGGATGATTCTGGATCATCTTTCTTGAGTCCTCGGGAATGTTGTGTGATTCCTTTGTTTGGGTTGGCGCTGGAGGCGTTCGATCTTTTCGATTTGAACTTCGGCCAGGTACGAGTCTCGATTGTTTCTGACTACCCATATGGCTGCGGTTCGGTCGGTCGGAAACTTGATACCGAGGTGATATGTGGATGGTACTGCCTTCATGGAGTTGATCAAGGGGTTCCCATGATGGCGTTGTAGATGGCGGGTTGTCGACTACTGCAAACTTCGGCGATCTTTGTAACTTCCTTTGCCATGACCGGAGTTTAATTCTCGAGGTCATGGTAGTGGCCTCCGAAACCCGTCAAAGGTTTTGGCTCGGGGCGACTTCCCCAAGTGGGATCTTCATCCTGTAGAGGTGTATGCGCGGAAGATGGCGTTGACCGTGCTTCTGTATCGATGAGAATGCGGCCGACGAGATCCTGGATGACCAGGTCGATTACCAAAGGATCGCGTGAGGTTTGTCGATTCCGGCGGTCTCTGTTCCTCAGCGATCGTGTGGTTAGGAACATGGCTGTCAGGAACCAGTTGGAACTTGTCTCGGCTTTTCGCCCGTAGGCTTTATCGGCGAGACAGAGTCTTGGTAGAACTGTGATCCTCCGATGATCATGTTTACCCTCTGGCGACTCTGTTGTTCCCTTGGTCGTCTGTCTTCTTCAGCGTTTTCCCGATTGATTTTCGGTTGCGCGGTCCTCGGAGACAGTTTTGTTGGTCTTTGGGCGGTCAGAGTCAGGAGCAAGTCCTTTATACTCTTGACCTTTGATAGTTAGCGGTGAGGAGTTTTCGCGGCGAGCGAGGCGCGAGAACCTTGCAGTTCGCGTGGAGTGACCTCTGGTTTCGTGGAACTTCGCGGTAGGAGTTATCCTTGTACTGGTTCCTGGTCAGGTGTTTCGGAGGTTCTGCCTTGCTCGAGTTGATGGCGTAGTTATGCTCGCCTTGGGCGTCTTCCGCCGTGATGGGCGTTTTTGTCGTTCACGAGAGTTTTCTTTTCGAGGGCGTTTTCTGTGGTCCGTGCTTCTGCGATAGAAGCTTCATCTCTTCTTCCATGATGATGAAGTCCGTTGCCTTGTGGAAGTATCCTGGATTGTCGCGGCTTTTCCAGTAGTATCCACTTCGAACCGACTTGTACCGAGAGTTTTCCTCGGTCGATTGCGACATTGTCGCTGATGCCCGTTACTCTGGCCATCACCAGTTTGAACCTTCGTATGAAGTCGCGGAGTGACTTCGTCTTCCTTCTGAGCTAGACTCCATAGATCCACGTCGGACGTTTCTCTGTCCATGAACATGGAGTACTGTTTGAGAAGCGCCGAGGCCAGTTGGCGGAAGCTTCGATGGAGTTCCTTTTGAGGCGGAGAACCATTGGCGCAGCACCTTTGAGGTGCTTTCGGCGAAGAAGACAATGACCTGCGTCTCGTTCGCTCGGGAGTTTGCACCTACCCATTGCGATCTGGAAAGACTGCAGGTGCGACTTAGGATCCGTCGTGCCGTCATGGGCCGGGATTTTGATCTTCCACGGGTCTGAGATCGTGTTTCCGTGATCCGGCGGTGAATGGCGTTTTCGTGCTTCCTCGAGAAGTCTATCGATCTCGGCGGAACTGGTCGCTGATGGATTTGCGATTTCACGCTTTCGCCGGCCACGGTCTTTTGAGAGATTGGCGGAGATCATGGATCTCCTATTGCTGCCGGCGTTCCTCGAAACCTGTCGGCTGGTCGCGATAGATCGAGTTTGATCTTCAGCGAGTTCTTCCTGCTCCATCCAGTAGAGTTCTTCTTCCTCTTACGTCATGGGCCTATCGAAGGATACCGTCTGCGGCGGACTGGCCGGGTTCTCCTGGGGTGGATGTCAGCGTCTTCATCGGAAGGATCGATTGGTGGCTGATATCTAGATAGATCTTCGGCGTCGCTTTCCTTGTTTCCGTTCGGGAGTGGAAGGTTCGAGGTCGTTTGCTGTCCTTCGGGCCGTTTCCTCGGAGTGGGCTCTTCGGGCATCTTTTCGTGCCGGAGATCGAAGTCGAGTCTTCTGCCTGGCGTGCCTTGGTGGATCAGCGGCAACTTGCTCCTCGCAGTTAAGGTGTCGACCTGTTTTGCGGCGAGGTTATCAACTTGTCTGTTGTTCGCCCGCGCTGGGCGTAAGCAGTTCCTTCATCTGCCTGGCCTCCGGTGTTTGCATCAGCGGTGACTGCGGGCGCATCTCCAGCTGGAGTCTTCTCAGCGTTGGCGTCGGCGTGTTCCGTCTACGCTGGCTGATCTTTGGTGGCGTCGGTAGACATGATGGCGTGTGCAGTTGCGAGATAGATAGATCCGTAACCCCTCCTTCTAGCGCCAAACTGTAGGAACCGAAATTCGCACCGTCAATTTCGATAAAGATTTGTGGAGAAAACCAAGTTAACCCGATCTTCCTTGAAGGTCCGGATATCTGCTGGGCGCTGCGAAACAATCAATAGAGATAAAAGTTGCGAAAATAGAAATCGTAAAAGTTGGCGAAAGAGATCTTATTTCTGAATTCTCGTTTGGCGTGTACAACAAGAAGAAATCGGCGTAAGGCTGTCGAGGAGTCCGCTAGTCTGAGCTAAGTCTATCCTAGTTGAGTCGCGGCTTCGCTAGTGAAAACAGAAAAGAATGCTAAATCGCTCTAAGTGCTAAGTGCTCTGAAGTTTGTGATCTGGTTTGCTTCTTGCTCAAAGCTCTCCTTATATACTCCCCTTAGGACGGTCTATCTTCGCGGGCTGAGTCGGGCTTTTCCATTTTCGTCCATCTTCGTGTTTATCGGGAAACTTGACATTTATCTTGGAAACTTGACATTTATCTTCTGGAAACTTGACATTTATCTTCTGGAAACTTGACATTTATCTCTTATGTGAGGATAAAGATAAACCGTCATAGTTATCCTTCTTTTCGGAAAATCGTAAGTGGGCGTTTTGCCACGTTAGGCGTTTAAGGCGTTTTCACGGTTTTGAAGGGCGGTCTTTGAAGGTTTGGTGTTTCGAAGGAACCTCAATTCCTTGTTTAGTCGAGAAGTGGTGTTCTAGAATAACGTGATCGTACCAAACTTGCGTAGATTGATCCAAACAAGCTAAGATGGGATCGAACCGGGCGCGATAGGACCGAGACCAGGGCGAGGGCCGTGGACCGACGCCAGGCCGACCAGCGTGACGATTGCCGCCCGGCGGAGCAGAGTGCCGCCGGCGCCGAACGCATCCGTGCGGCGCCAGGCCGACCAGCGTGCCGAATGCGCGCTGGAAGTGCCGCACCAGGCTGGCGTCCAGCGTGCCGCCCGGCGCCAAACCGAGGTGCGCCCGGCAGGCGAGTGCCGCCCGAGCCGACCGCGTGGCCATTGCCCATGCGCCGGCGAATGCCGCTGGTGCCAGGCGGCTCAGCGTGCGATGCGCGCCGGTGCCAGGCCATCTTGCCGTCGTGGGTTTTCGTTGTTCGATCTTTCCCCGTCAGTCGTTTGCGGAAATCTTTGAGTTTGGGAAGGTCTTTAGCCGTAGATTTGAGATAATCGTTTCTAATCCAGCGAGATTCCTCGAGTATCGGGTTTGAGATGGACTTGGATTTGTAGATTTTCCGTCTTCAGGATCACGAGCAATGTGGCCGAGTTTTAGATGTGTTAAAAGATGAATCTTTTAAATAATCGGGAAGGCTTTGCGGAAGAACCATTGTAGATCTCGGACGATCCGGACATGGGTTTTAAGGAACCAAGATGCTGCCATTGCCCGAGATCATGAGATGATTGCGGATGGGCACCAGGATCCTTGCGCTGGTGCGGCGGGAAGCGGGCGAGCCTTCCGTGAGTTTTATCGGCGGCGACCGTTTCTTGGCTTTGATGTAAGCTTGGCTTTTCTTTCGAGGATTTTTGGGTGACGATTTCGTCATTGACCGATTTTGACCCCAACAGTCTAGTGTCTAGAAGGGAGCAGAATAAAATATCTCACTTTCACATGCTCTGCAAGATCTTCCCCTATTCTATTTCTGGGATGCATTTAGATGGTTCAATCAACTGCATCCAGGATCTCTAACCAGCTGGGATGACATTGAAAGAGCCTTCCTTTAAAAATTTCTTGATGACGCTGAAGCAACTCGAGAAAAGGAGAAAAATGATAAATGGGAAAGGCTCTTGGCATCGATAGATAAGGAGTATATGATTCCAACATAGCTGCTCGATGACATTATGGCAAAAGGTGATGAACAACGTGGATCTAGAGAGCCGAACAGAGTAGAAGAAGCTATCAGTGATCCGGCTTAAACATCGATCGACATTAGCACCTCAACATTGATCGTCAACAGCACCTCAGCAACGATTGACACACTCTTTTTTTCGATCGACACCACTCAAAATTCCTGAAAGATCGAGTTGTCCTCAGGACATTTCATACTCGACACAGAAGAGCACTGATGTACCAAGTTGTTATCCTGCCTTAGATGTAGACAGAGAGATTACCATTGAAGATCTCTTGGAGCCAGAGGATAGAAAACAACTTGGAATTTGGATTCGGGCAGGGAAGTTTTTACAGAATACTTCTTGGAGCTAAAGGATGAAGAACAACCTGAATATTTTGGACAGGAGTCGGTGATGAACTTTAATCAGCACACTTCAGAAAAGGATCCAGAAACTTCACCAAAGGTTAGCATCGTTCGACACCAACATGATGAGATCGATCGACACCCGCTCTTTATCATTAATCGATACCCACCCTACATCATCGAGCGACATGCAACAGACATCATCGATCTACACCTACTCGACTGCATCGATCGACACCCACCTGATGATATCAATCGACACCCGTCTTTGGACGAACTGCCAGGATACATAATTGAGCTGGAACCAGTTGAGGAAAGATAGCACAAGTCTGAGACCTTACACCTTACTGTCCGTGAACATATGAGACCAACTATCTGCACAGAAGAAGCTGCAGGGTTTCACAAAAGAGTGAAGAGGATATATGACCCTGTGAAGTTTGTAATTCCAAGCGTTGTTTCTGAAGTAGAGTTACCTATTCCACCTGACATAAATGAGCATCTAGGATACTGCACTGGAATAGTAGACGATTCTCTGCATGCAGCTGTTTATCAGGAAAAATCAGGTCCAGGAGATGATGTCAAAAAGGTCTCTTCGGTGCAAGCATCAATCAATATTACCACTTCAACATCGATCGACATCGATCACATATTAGAGCAGAAAAAGTATGAAGTTTATCAAAATGTTTTTGATGGAGGCACCACCACGCGATCAGACAAGTCTGAGGGAAAGAAGAGGAAGAATTGGAAGAAGAGAAAAAGGATCAAGGAAGTTCCTCTGTTATCATTGATTCCTCACTTCTCAGATGGTGTCAGGAAATCTAGAGTAAGCAGCAAATGTTTCTCACAACCATTTTCAAAGCTTCGAGCACTCCTTATTTTTGAGATGATAGACAAAGGAGAAGAGTCTATGGAGGAGGCTTTCACAAAAGAATGATAAAGCTTAGTAGACATTGAGACTTTGTTTGGGCAGTTCATTCTCATCGGTTAAATCAGATCTCCAGAGGTCAAGCTAATGACTGAAAATAAGCGCGGAGTGGGAGGCAACCCACTGTTAGGTTTGTTTTAACTTTGGTTTTAGTTTCATTTATTACTGATTCTCGTTTTTATTTTATAAAAAAAATACGTACCAAAAAAACGAACAGTAACGACGACACTGTACCAGCGCCAAGCGATCCTGTACCAGCGCCAAGCGATCCTGTAGCAGTGCGACTTATGCTCAGAACATCGACCGACAACTGGCAGAAAATAGGGAGTTACTGTAGCAGAGTCACACTGTTCATAAAAAAAATTAGATAATTGGTTTTATTTTTATTTAGTACTGACTTTTCATGTTTTATTTTGTCGGATAAAAAAAAGAGAGATCCGAGGAAGACGAGTTTCCATAGGAATCGACGATGACTGATCAGCATCGATCGACAGAGCATCAGGAGTATCGATCGACAGAGCATCAGGAGTATCGATCGCCACTTAACTGTGTTGATCGACACTCATATCAAAAGCAGGTATACCGTTTTCCTTGAAAAATATTGTTCTTATGATATATTTTCCCACCGATCTGAGACTGTATAACATTGGGGACAGTGTTGTTTAAGTCTGGGGAGGTTCTACTAATATTTTGTTCTTTTGAGTCTTAAAAAAATATCCGAGTAGACGAGTGCACATAAAATCGACCGATGAAATCAGGTCGATATCGATCGACAGTACGACAACAAAAACGATCGACGGGACATCATTCCATCGATCGACACAGATGTCGATCAGGTATATCGTTCTTACTTGTTAAAATTTAATACTTATGATCTATGTTCTCACCATAACTCCGACTAGATATACACTGGGGACAATGTAATTTAAGTCTGGGGGGGGGAGGTTTACTGATATTATTTTACTTTTTGAGTCTTAACTAAGGTTTTCAAAAAAAAAGTTTTACTGAGTCAAGAAGGGGATGATGAACTTTTTCAGTTTTTACTTGTTATCTAACCACTCTTTAGCACCATTCTTAGACTTAATGACTGCAGAGCGTACTAGAGATGCTAAAGTGGATCATCCTGCCAGTTATTCACACTTGCTGATATTGTTTGAAAGAACCAAAACTGACTTCTAACCAAATTGAGCTCAACTTTGCTTGTGTTGGGGCTTGGTATAAAAGGGATCGGATTCCTCTTACAAGTATGGAAATTAAAAGTGTTGATAGTTTCCCTCTCTCTCCTTCAGATTTTTAAAGAATTTGAACATACTTTGGTGGCTACAACCACTAAAGTTTGATTCATAAAAGAATTCTAGAGAGATCAAAAAGATTCGAACATGGTTTGGTGGCTACAACCATTAAAGTTTGATTCATAAAGAATCCTGGAGAATTCGAACATGATTTGGTGGCAACAACCATTAAAACTTGATTCATAAATTTATTCTGAAACGAGATAAAGGTCAAAAAGAAGTGAATAGGACCTGGTGGCTGCAACCATCAGAGCTTGATTCATGGAAGCTTGTCTTTTACCTCGGTCAATGTAAAGTATAAATGATACCCTACAAAAGAAGCATACATTGATTGAGAGAAGTAAGGAGAGAGGGAGGAAAGGAACTTCTGTTGAGAAGAGACTACCTGTTGGTCCAGATACTTGTTTGAGTAAAAGTCATGTGTCCTTTGATCGATACTCCCAAGGTAGAGCCTACACCTTTATATTTATGCAATAAATGGGGTCAGTAGAGGGGTTAATCAGACAGGATCAGTTAAGTTGTTGGATGAATGGATTTCGTTGCTAAGCTAAGATATTGCATATACAGTATCTCTAAGGTTGGTATTGATTTGATATGGTTGCAACATTGTAGAGGTGATGATTTTAAGTTTAAAGATTGTGTGAGTCCCTGATGTTTTCAAACCTCTTTTAGAGGGACTGCATGTTTGTTTTGCTTGAGGACAAGCAAAATGGTAAGTCTGGGGGAGTTGATATACCATGGATTTGAAGCACTTTTACCCATGGTATATAGGTGTTTTAAGATATGTTTATTATGTTTTGGAGTCTTTTAAGAGTATTTACAGGTTCAGGTACTGTTTGAGTGGAAACTGGTTTAAGAACAATATAAAAGAGAGCGAGAGTAGAACAAAGGCGTTTTATAGATCTGAGATCTGTGATTACAAGCGGATGGAAAGAGTGTGAAATAGTGAGATACAAAGCGTGAGTATCTATGAACTTATCAAAACCTTAGATCTAGCAGCTCGAGCGAGTGTGTAAAGTCTGAATGCCTTTTCTCGATGTTGTCTTCCTTCCTTTTATAGGCTGTCACATTGTTATACAACTTCGTCTTGAGTCTCGTTGGGCTTTTCCCTGCTAGAGCCTAGAATTGACCTACTAGAGCGTCTTTGCCAGTCGGTTCCAAATGAGCCATTTTAGCGGCGTGGCTAAAGATGTTCAACTGAGCCGTTCCTTTCTTCTTTAGAAGTCAGCGTAAGCCGTCTTGGCGAGTTAGGTTTCCTCATTTGATGGGCCTTGTAGAGGAGTGCAACCCATCTCACAATAAGTCCCCAGTTCACTTGTGAGTCGCGCAGGACTCTAAGTGAATTGTAACCAGAGTTTAATCAAATGATGGAACCTAAAGCGACAGCGTCTGTTTCGTCGTGGCAAACAGGTTTAACTCATCACGGGCGTATTTAGTCGCGAGACTAGGATGTCGGTTTGTCGGCTAGAGGCTGAGGGTTTATAGGGCGTGCTTAATCGCCCGCCGGGGCGTGATCAGTCGTTCGATTAGGACGTTGGTTTTCAAAAGAGCTTTCAGGTCGATCCACAGAACCCGTCTAACAGGCTATATAATGAGTCTATTCAGGAGGCGTGTTTAGTCGGTGCGCCGGTATCGATCTACGTCTTGGTAAAATACTGTTCTCGAGGAATGCTACATATTGATGTGAACCGGTTTGGTTTGAATCAGAATCTTGGTTTGGCAAAACGGATCGGTTGAAGAGAGAAGGTGAACCACCTCTAGAAGCTTTTTTTCTTACAAAGAAGCCCAATTAGGCCCTTAAAGTGTAATTAATGCGCCGGGCGTGATTTAATTTTCTTTATAAATAGAAGCGGTTTCCCATCACTTTCTTCATTCTTCTCTGCATCTCAGGTATCTCTCTTCTCTCCTTCTCTCTACTTTCTCTCATAGATCTGCGATTAGGTAAGCGGAATCCTTAGATATTTGGGTAGCCGTCTTTTTGGGTTATGTCGCGGGGAATCGATTGTCGAGAGGAGAAGGAAAGCTGTCGAGTCCCTTCAGAGTCCGGCTGAGGACATCGCGGCTCGTGGGAGTCCGCTGGGCGACTTTAGTCTGATTCACGGAACCGCGATCACGAGATCTGATGAATCTCGATATGTTGCAGCGTCTCTTGGTTGCTGATGCGCTGCGGTTACTCGAGAGAAGTGAATTGGTCTCCGATAGCCGAGTGACATGGATCGTTCTAGTCCCGCTGCTAGTCGGTTACAACAGAGAAGCGATGAGGAAGTGATGATTCCGCCTCTTATGTTCGAGCCAACAAGAACTATGGGAGACACCGAGCAGCGATTCATTCGATCAGATCGGTAGGCCGCGAGTCTATCATCTGGCGGGATCTTGAAGAGTTGACGCAGCGCTTCTGCAGAGCTTCTACGGGACCCATGGATGGAGGTCAGCGTTGAAGCGTGTTCGGGACATGCTCTACTCACAGTTCAGTGAGAGGTCTCTTCTGGCCTTCTGAGAGGGCGGTGACGTGACATCATCCCGTCCGCCGAGCAGAGGCCTTGGTCCCCTCGGTCACCACGGTGCTTATGCGAGTCATGCCGCCGAGGCTGACGCTAAACTGTGGTTCCGATTCCTCGGCTAATCGTCGTCGAGGCAGCGGGATCGCGATTAGTCAGCTAAAGATCATTTCGATATGCAGCAGTAATGCTGTTGGTAATGGGAGGCGGATACCGGCGTCTCAATGTCGTGAGAGTTTTGAGGAGCTGGCGACTACCAAAGCTGAGCGAACTGCTTGTTCTGGTGAAGGTCGCCCGATTATAACGTTCGACTGGGCATCGAGGAAAGGCGAGGCGGCAGCGTTAAATATTTCACGTCGAAGCGGACGAACATGCAGCAACCCGGTCGCTGAAAGATGATTTTCTGTCTTGTGGACTAAGAAGATTGGTAGAGATCGATGGTCGTCACCTTGTTACCTTTGCCGTCTTCGACCGTTCCTTTTTACTTGGCAGGTTGCCATCCGAACACGATCGCATACCGGAGAACTTCTTGGTAGCGCAGATCATAGCCACACAGTCATCTTCGTTGGCCTGACTTGAGTAGGAGTGGATCTCGTCGACGCGACTCGAATTGCTAGAGTACTTCTTTACCCATTACTTTGAAAATTCAAATGTTTTCCGCGTACTGATGCGGCATTTAATTCACATTACAGTTGATTGGGAGTCGAGACAGCGCTGATACTCGGCCCGAGAAATCCGGCAGAACCTTTTCGCGAAAAGCAAGGAAGATACTTAAGAAAGCATTGAGATGGGCGGGACCGGGATCTGAGTGCTTTGCTCAAAGCTTCAGCTGCTAAAGAAGTCGACTCACGAGGGCTCACGTCGGCTAACTTGACTGCGGTGACATTTCTCAGAATCCGATCGTTCCTACCCGATCGACCAGACTGTTGATCGGATCCTCGGGTTCGAACCGAAGAAATGCAGAAGAAGAAGAAGAGTAAGGAGGTCCCTTCCAGGTGGAGCGCGCTCTCGGGGAAAGGTTGCTAGCTTTGAAGGGTCCACTGATGATTCTTCTTTAAAGAATAAGAAGGCGAAGCGAAGAGGGCATACGAAGATCTCGGTGGCCACGAGGTCTTATCGATGACTCATCTAAAAGAAGTGTCGGAGGAAAACCAAAGAAGAAGAAGTCGAAGAAGGAGGGACCGTAAAGAAAGCAGCAGTCTCAAGTCTTGAGGAGGCACGTCCGCAGGGAGTGCTACTCGTATGGAGAAGAGGCTGTGGCGGACTCGCAGGAGAAGGCATCCTCGAGGTGTTCTAAGCGAGCAAGTAAGCCTAGCGGACCTCGCATCCTTCCTGTCAAGATCAGAACTGTCCCTCCGCGTGTCAGCTCGAAGGCTCCTTGGGAAGAGGCCGAGAATCGATTTCTCCAATCACGTGGGATTGGTATATCAGCAGCAGACTCGGCTGGTGTGCAACCCGGTCAGTGTGCCGAGCTTTCTCGCCAAATCGAGGTAATCCTTGGGAGATGCCTTTGGTTGGGGATCTTTTCTTTAAAGCGACTATATCGAAGTTGCAGCGGCGGCGAGGCGGGTATGCTTCAACTCTTGTACTTTAGACGTGTTTAGTCGTCCAGCCGTTTCCTTTGAATTAACATGTTAGCCTTGTTTGTTTTCTTTGGTTGTTAGGCCGATGGATGCATGAACGTCCTCGTAGAAGTATGACAACTGCGTTAAGCGGAGCGATGACGAGCTGGGCACCTGTGGCTTCGCCAAAGTAAGGCTCGGAGTTATCGAAGGCAGCGAGCCGACCAGG